>JASKGO010006376.1:0-18933 GCA_030556065.1 Holobus sp. GC000080
CCACCGGCACCCAGACTTTTTTGTTCCCCTTCAAATAACAAATCGATTGGTACCATTCATGCCATATTTGCTAGCAGCATTTTTAATAAATTAATTATTGAAATTCAAAATTAACAGTTTTTGCTTAAACCGCATGCATAATAGTATGCTATGGAATTCGATGTGTATGAAAACGTATGCAAAAACTGATAATTATGAATTTCAATAATTAATTTATTAAAAATGCTGCTAGCATTGCATAAACCCTGTATAGTATATATGGAAAATTGAAAATTTACTAAATGGAATTTTCTTTTATTAGAAATTATTAGAAATTTTAATTAATTGTAATATTAATTATTTAAAAATTAAAGCAGTCTCTTAGCACATTTTCACAATAAAAGTAAAATGCAAAAATTCTAGGAAAAAAAAGTGGTAAAAAGGGATTACTAATGGTGGTTTCCGCGAGTCCTGCGGCAAGGAGCGTGGGTGTCCTTTGTATTCGTCAGCGCTCGTCTGCCGTCGAGTGCGAGTACAGAGCAGCCAGCGAGTACATAGCGAACGGCGTCGCGGAGCCGTGTTTATTTTCCAGACTTACGGCTTAGTCATCAACTGACTTTACTCGGATTCAGTTCGCTTTTCGCACGTACCTCCGATAAAACTTTAATTCCGCATACTTAAGCCATTTAATAATCATCAAGAGTACAATGGTTGCCATTAGTTATTCAATTAACAAATTTATAGTTCGCCGTGAATAGCGTGGGTGTGACTATAATTGCTTCGGCCGTAAAACTTTAACTTCCACGGAATTCCACTTCGTGCGGAAAAGGGAAATTCAGGGCTAGACGTTTTTCCACTGGAAATTATGGTTTATCAAAGAAACAGCAATTACAATACTAACAGCAGTCGCAGTAAGTGATTCTCTTTTAGGACTAGTTCTTGCTGATTATTATTAATATTGAATTGAATAGCTTTCGGTGTTCATACTTTAGGAAATTGTATTTCCGCTGCGGAAAGGTCATTAAATTTCACAGAATAGATCATTCGCAGACATTTAAAGGTCGCCTCTACTTTTTTATTGGTTTTATGCGACCGACCCATTCCTAGGCACTTACAAAGTGTACATTTTTAGTTTTTCTTTTTACCTCTTTACTTTTTTGATTCGATGCAAACGCTTTCTGGCCGTGACATTTTCAATTCTTTTTTTGATGATGATTTTTATTGTAGTTTCATTGCAAACGAAATCGCGCAATTTATAATTGTTATAATTTCGTGATGGGCACTTCAATTGACGTCTAGGTCACGTAATACACGTATTTTAATTGCATCTCCGTTTTTTTTTACGAAATCGATTATTATTCAATCGAAAAAAATAAAAATAAAATGTTTAAAAATGGTTGCTCGTGTATTTATTTTCTATTATTGCTCGTTATTAGCAATTTGTAATTATATAATTCAAAGTAATTGGCTTAATTAATTTACTTGTCGATACAGCAAGGTACGAGTATATCTATGTTGAATTACGGTAAAAGTTAAATAATATAATAATGTGTTTGGGAATCATTTTTCAGTTAGGTTTATTGCTCAGTTAGTTAGCTTTAATGCTGGATCTGTAATATAATAACAAAAGAACGCAGAGAATTCTAAATTAGCGGTTTCCACGAATTTAATTATTTCATCGGACGAGAAAGAAGTTCATATGCGTGAAACGTGCAAGTTCAGTTATATTTTTTGGCATAATTTTCCATATACTAGGTACCTACCTATATGATTTGGAATTTTTTATGAGTTTATTTTTGGTTTGTTATAGTAATTAACGGTTTGCGTATGCTCACAAAAATATATAAAAAAACACGTCGCTTGAATGTTATTTGTGTGTGTGTGAAAAGCGCGGCTGCGAATTGAAAGCGAAATTGCTTCCGTACGCTTTAATAATGATTCCATTGCAATATCCTGCATGTATAATCCGAATTACATTCCTGCATAGAGAATACTTGTTAATTATCACTTAATTAGACATTTTAATTAGCAGGGTGTTTGCAAATGTCTTAATTAAAAATTTTCTATTTTTATTTTTTTATATAATGTCTATTTTATTAAGTCTGTTATTGTTTATTTCATTAATTTAAAAATATGAAATTTAACTAAACATTCCGGTCGTCTTCTATAAAAAAAAAAATGAAATGTTGAAAATTATTGTTAATTTATTTCCACAATTTTTACAAACTGCATTCTATTTTTGCCCAGTAAATAAATAATATTTTCCTCCATTATAAACAACTCAGATTGCGAATCGTGGATTGCGGAAGATCGAAAAGGAACAACAATGGTTATAGTGCACAGATTTAGAGGAAAATTATCGTGGAACTTTTGCCTTGCATGTAATTTAATTTCGTTCTATTCCTATTCAAAAGCGGAAGAAAATTAATGAGTCCTTTTTCCTTGCATTAATCCCATTATTTATTTTTTACACACGAGAATATTTGCATACGTGCGAACCGGCAATTCACTGTTATTTTTGCCTTTAATTAAAAAACAAAAATCGTAAGTAGTAAATTAAAAAAGTAAAATGTTTTTCGCCTTTCGATAACTAAAATAATTGGACCGATTTTAATTGAGATTTTATCTGCTGATGATTTTTTTAGTGTTGCAATAAAATGATTATTATTATTATTATTATTTGGAAATGTAAAAGCGTACAATTTTTTTTTTTAATTCAATTCCGTTTGTTATGACATTTACTTTCTTTTTGGTGAACGCCAGACGAATCTATCGATTTGTGCGCCAACAATAGCGATCAAAAATAATTGTTTATTGAAGGCGGTATACCGTTTTATTGTTACAAGACGCATTGAGTCCCGCTAAATGCTATATGTTTGTATAATATAGGTGTTCATTTAAATTGTGCATTATTTATATATATAAAATCGATTTCTTTATGTCAGTTATTATTTAATATTTAAATGCACGCGTTGGCATTTTCTTTAATAAATTTATTTCATTTTTTCGCTTGATGTAGATTCTTAACATTCATAGTTTAGATAGGCAAATTTCCTTTTAATCGCGCGATGAAAAAAAAAATACAGGTATATTGTAAGAATGTAATGATTATTATAATAAAATGCGAGTGTAGAAATTTATTGCGCCATTCAAATTATAACAATTAGTATGTTCTTGATTAAAACCTTAATAAACACGAAACGAAACAATTTAAGGTCAAAAGTGTACGCTTACACGGATTCCGAATTGTATATAAGTAAATTGTTCTTTCTCCATTATTATTATTAAATGAATTAGTATATTATTAGTGTTTGTACAATCTAACTAACAGTCTGTAAAACAACAAAATATAAATTAAAAATTAAAAAAAAAATTGAATGAAAACAGGCGAAATGGAACATTCAGTATTCTGTTCAAAGGAATATTGTTTTACATCCGGCATTGTGGTTTGTTTTAAAGATACGATCAATACTTGGATCGTAATAATGAAACCTTCATCAATGCGAACGCGCAATTGAACCCGATTGTTACACAATTTGATCACAGTGAATATTATTTCGAAGCCCCGGGTTAACCGTTCACTCATACTTTTTAATATGCTTTTTACCCATTTATTTTTTTACTTTTTACATTTTCCGCTTTTTTTTTATAAATTAATGCTTTTTTTTACTTTTTACAAATTACACTTGTTTTCAAATTTATTTTATTTTTTATTATTTCTTAGAAAGCATTAATATTGATTAATAATATTAAAAAAAAAATAAGAAATAATTTGCAATAATAAAGTTGTTAACCAACAATGTTGGTGTGATTAAAGAAAGAGATGCGCTGCAACTGCTGCTGCAAGTTGCAAGCCAACATCAGGCAGCCGTCTAGCATATTAGGCTTTTCTGAAATGGTTTCTCATTAATTGCCGTCCGAGATGTAATTTCTTGGATGCTTATACTATATAAAAATTAATGTGTAAATAAATTGAGTTTCATATATGAGGCGGCTTCAATGATCAATCAGGGCCAATCAATGAGATTTATTGTAATTGCACATAAAATACGCACTTAATAAGCATCTCATCTGCTTGGCGTGTATATATTATTTATTCGGTAAATGTTTTAATGGTGCAATTAAATTTTGTCATTTGGGTATTTGTATTTTCCCTCTGTATATGGCTCCCATTCGTTGTATTAACTACATATGTTTGTAGCGAAAACCGGCGGTGGTTTATGATTATTATATAGAGGTAATTAATTAATGCGTGAATAGGTCCCCGGAGAGCATTGTTTTCTCCCTAATTAACCCGTTTGCGCCGCAACCGAAGACAATTCCGGATTATTATATTCGTTTTACGTATACAGCAAACGAGTATTATTATTTTGTGCTGAGGCCAGTTTGAGCGCTTGATTTTGCCACTGCTGCTGCTGCTGCTGCTGCTTCTGTTTTTGCAATTAAGAAAAGCATCGGCTGTAGAGTGGAAAAAATATCGTTTTCCAGACGGTTCTGCGAACGTAATCGGAATCGTCAATGATAATTCATTGGTAAATCTGTTATGAGTTTCACATCGATATTCGGAATGAACGCGCGAAGCCCCGGATATATAATTGAATCAGCAGCGGATATAACGGCGCGAAGCCATTTAAAACCCAATTTCGGATTAAAGTTGATCCGCGCTTCTGACCACGTACGCATTATGTTTCAATCTCTCCGAGGAATCGATAATATTCTGCGCTCGGTAATTTTCTTGCTGCCTTTGCTCGTTTTTATTCTCTTTCTCTTTGAGTGTGCAAGTTCAGTACTTTTCATTTTTAAAATTCTAATCCATGTAATAATAATGTGAAAGTTTTTATAATTGATTTTTTGTAATGCGTCGTTAAATTCCAATTGTAATTTGACAAATGATCATTTTGCAGTTTTTTATTTTATTTTATTTTTGTTTATTACTAATACAGTAAATTTATTTAAAGAAAAAAGTTATTTTTTTAAGGTGTTGAATAATAGAGTTAATTAAAGGTACATTCCTTATTTGCAAAAAGGTGTTTTTTGTGTTAGCCAATTGCCCATTTGGCCCTCCTGTAATGTCCTTGCGGAATCCGGCGTAATCCTTAAATTAAAGCAATAAAACTAATTTTATGACGCGCCGCCGCCGCCACCTTAGGAACACACTATGCAAGCGGCATCTTAAAGGCAGTTCGTTTCGCGGCGCTTTTATTACTTTATAAATCTGCCCCGAATGTGCCTGAAATAGGTCTTAACTCACTTACACGAGAACAAGAAACTGCACACGATGCGCCAAAAACGTGCATCCACTATTCCTCATACACCTTTCGATTATCCTTGCTTTTTTTTCTACTTCCACCGGCTCAATGCAACCCTTAAGTTGACGCAATAAATTTTTCGTTTTCTTTGGTTTTTTGGTTTTTTCATTTTGCACAAATAAAATACGACGTCGCGTTGGAAACTTTATATTTATGTGAATTTTAATTTCGCTGGCGTCATCTTTAAGGGATAAACTCATAATGCGAACGTGAAGGAAACATTTGACGGAACGACGATGTTTATGCCAGACTTCGAACACGAACATGTTTGTTTTTCTTCGGGTTTTCGCATTTCGCAGCGAGCTTTTTTATTGCTGGCGCGCTTTATGAGTCGCCTTTTAACCCACTGCGCTCCCTTTTCTTCGAGCTTTGGAAACCAATGAATGTGCGGGTGGTCTAAGTGTGTGTATCCACTCGTTTGGTGATTCATGCGTTTCATCCGACATTAATTCGCTGGAATGTTATTGGGGTTTAGCAAGAAACGTTTGTCTTCGTTGCGAAATCGATTCAATTTGCTTTTCCTTGTACGAATAGTACCTATAACTGTATGCATTTCGCGAATGCTCAAATAAATATTTCATACACTTGCCAATATAAGAAATTATGTCATAACTTCGTCACAGGCAATAGAGAAAGAGCGAAATCGTTTCGTCATACTTTTGATGACCACAAAAGCTATTTGCTGCGGTACGAAGCGCAATAGAGAGCAAAATGTCGTTTGGTGCTACGTGCCTAAAAACAATTGTTCTATTGCTTTATTATTGTAATAATGTAATTGGCTTTTTAAATTGTTCGAACCGTTTTTGGATAGGCAAAATAGAAAATGCATTATTTAAATCGATTGCTATATTGTTGCATAAATTACATAATGTTTTTTATTATTACTAATATTTGAATGGTTAATAATTTTAATGCAGTAATTAAACTCTTGTCTTCTTTAAAATATTTACGTCGGCAATAAAATACCCTGGGAGCTTCCTTAAATAGTTTACCTTGAACGGGACTTTTCCAATATTGCGCTGGGTGTACACTGTACAGGTACGGGTATCGGGTTGGGAATTAAACTGAGAAAATTATTAAATATTTCAGTGCGGTCAATCGATAAATCGTTCGACATAAGTTGCTATTAGTCCAGGAGTACATTTCCACTGAAAAATATCTCTTCATCGGTTTGGTTAAATTGATAATCAATAGCTTGCGACCGATTGTCTATACTTTATTGAATAGAGTATAAATTAGATGTACCTGTATGTATGTATGGATTTGTGGGCACTGCGGAGAGCGCGACAGTTCACCGAAGCAACCACCTTAATCGAATTTGCTTGGGCCTCGCCAGAAAGGCCATTGTTTGCTTAGTCTCTCTGGTCGCTGGTTCGGAATTTGAAATGTCTCCCTTCTGTATCGTTCACGCTGCAATATACCTAGGTCCTAGCCTAGCTAGACCAATAGTATGCAGACCGCCTACGCATGTTTATACAGTTGCCTTCAAGATGCGCTCGTCGCTCCTTGTTTCAGAAAACGGACTCCTGAGTTATGAAAATCCGAATTACCATTTAGATCCGGCACGTCTCGACGATGCACTCAATTCGAACACCGAGGAGATCTACGAAGATCTCTATCAGGAGCTGGACGACATTTGCAACAAGGGACACAAGGCGCCCCTGTCGACCGGCCCCAATCGCAAAACGTACGCCGCCCTCGACATCGGTTCGATGGGGGTGGACATCAATACCGGGCCCGTCACCAGGACGATAGATTCGTCCAATTATACCGACAATAGAAGGTCAGTGACAACAGTTTAGTATATTTTCTTCTTTTTTTATTTGATTTTTTTTTTTCGTTTTGTGAAAAGTTTTTTATCGACTTGAAAAAGCGCGCAAAGAAAGTATAGATAGACTATTGAAGAATAGAAAAGCACGTCTTGATCGGTTTGGTAAATATAAGCGGGTGAAAGTGAGTTTGATTGGAAATGCCTCGAACACTATGGGATTTGAAGATTACGGGCCGGGAACGGTATTTTTCTGTAATGAAATCATTCGCGCTCGGCTCATTTGGGGATTGTTGTCTATATCTATGCTCGATGAGAGCGAGAAGAGCACGGCTGGTGCTCTGCTGCTGCTAAGGGCGGTTTGGGAGACGTTCAGTTTTCGCCTCGTTTTTCGCGCACATTCTTACCCATTCGATTTCCTCACAGCATCAGGAGAGACGACGCACGCACGCATATTATCAGCCATCCATTCCATTCAAACAAACTTTTATCTGCCGAAGTCGATCTCTCAAATTTGCTCGCAAATGGCAGCAGCCCTTCTGTTCCCGTACGTTTTGCCTCTCCAGCCAATCCATTGCTCGAATATTGTTTACATCTCGTATAACGGGCCGTATCCACTGTATTTCATCAGTCGGATAATGTCAACGGGGAGATTTTGCTTATCTAAGAAATGCACATTTGTATACTGTAGCGCGAGGAGGCCTAAAGTAGGCCAAAATCTTTCCATATAAACTCACTGCGCCCCACAACAAAATTTCCTCCGATATATACTGTATAGAAATTTATATGTATAAGAAGTTCGCTGTGATAGTATGGCGAAAGTTTTGCGAACCGCAAGGGTTGCTCGAGTTTATATTAGAATTTGGAAAGCTGGTAAGTCGCATCCGAAGCTATCGGCGAATAATGTTGGCGAAAAACGATACGACGCTGGTAATTCGCATTGTTAACATAAAGTGAAATGAGGCAATTCGCAAAGTTTCCCATGGAAATTAATCGCGAGTCGAGAATGGTGAAGTTCGCTTCGCATGCACACGCAACCCTCACTGTAAAGGGATGGCTCCAAGAAGAGGAAGAGTGACGTCTCTGAGCACATCTTCAATTACCATTTGCTGCTGCTGCCTTACGTTTTACAAATGCCTTCTAGGATCGCGCGCAAATCTAATAGCTTTCATTATCAAGTGCTGCGCTTCTAATCTCAACTTTTCCACCACCACCCCATCTTAGCTGCGCTCTTCGATAAACTTTCTATCGATTAATAATCTATATGATTTAACACACGCCCAAATTCTCGTATTCTTTTCGGTATATAGGTGGATTTGATTTTCTTGAAGGTGTCGTCTTATCATATCTAATGATTATTACTATTACTACGCAAGATGCATTCCCTTGGTGCTCAAGAAGACGTTGCCTTTTAATGCATATCAAAATATTGCATTCTGTGCGGCTCTGCAGCCGCTGGAAACGACGCCCGCAATTTTTAGTTAATACGTTGCGCTCGAATCCTCCACTGGGATACATTTAAAGGTGGTGAATACATACAGGGTATTTTATTTTTCCTTAAATTTTCTATGAAAATGTTGTTTTTTTAAGTATTTAAATATTAATTAAATATAATTTTTAAAAATATATTTTTTACAAAGCATAAAAGTAAAAATTTTTCATTTTTTGGAGTAAAATTTAAAGTTTTCTAAGAACGCCCTATATCTTTATGTATGAAATAAAGAATGAGGGAATCGTTTCTGAGAGAGTGTGGGTGCAATCTGTGCATATGTATGTGTGTGTGTGTGTGCTGTTTGTGTATGGTCGATGAAAAGCAATATCTGATCAAAGTGAAGTTGTGCCAGAATTGGCCGTTCCCATTCGTGAAGATGAGGGTGGAATTGACCCCGAGATTGATTTCGACTTTCGAATGGCGCCCGGAGCCGCATCAAATCGCCGGAATGTTTATGCAACGGAAATTTCCCATTTCCGTTGAAAATGTTTTCGTCATCATCGTCATCGCATCGCCATCATTGAAGAGCTTTCATATTTTTCAGTATTTTGATTAAACAAGTTATTATACAGCGTAATACGGTGTAATAAAAACGAAGGGAGAAATTTATTGCACTGGCCCATCGGGTAAATTTAAAAAGTTTCCGCCGAAGACGGGGAGAGTAAGAGAGAACCATCAGACAATGTGAATGTTCAAAGTTGTGCCATCCACTAAGTCAATGTTCATGGTCTATCTATAGCTATATGATACTCATGTAAATGTTTGTCGTACTCGAGTAATTCCATCGACTGTTTGATGTCTTCCAGTCTGACAGACTCATCTATCCGAAACTTTGGTATTCTCCATGTACATACATAGTTTTCCGAGCCATATGCTTTTACTTCCTGTATGTATATTGTATACAGTAGGTACATGTTTTATATCTTTGAATACATAATGTTCTGGTGCAGATCTCGTCGACAATGGTACATTTATTCAGTTTCGTATCATTAAAATGCCTGCACTGATGATGTACTTGTGGTTAAAGTGCAAATTTGCGGAATATTTTTTCAAAGGTTTTTTTTTCGGGTTTTTATTGCGTTAAAAGTAATGTTGAAAGCATTTTAGAAATTGAAGGCTCTTCCGCGTGCAATTTACGTAATAATTAGACCGAATTCGCGATAGAGTAATTGCGCTAAAATTCCACGGATTTTATTTGATGCAACCGGCGTCGATGTTTGCTCAATTCGCGGCTCTGCGGTGTTCTTTTATTTTTATTTTATCGGAGAAATGGTGTATAAACACCAGTCAATTCTTCATCCACTGTCAGCTAGCTCTGCGTATAGCGGTGATTGATTGCCGACCGTAATAAATAATCGGGACCCATGTACATTGACTGTTCTGTGGTCGTTGATTCGGATCGGAACTCTAGATGTCTTGCATGTTTCGATGAAGCGGATCCGCCTTTACGCATCGTGGATTTGCGCGATTTGCGATGGTCTCGAGGGCGGTCTTCTTCGTCAATTTGCCAGTGCTATATTTCAGTTTCCTCTTACCGTGCAGTATTTAATTTAGGTTCTTTCTTTTCTTTGTTGTTGGTGGTTTTTTCTTTTTTTTTTTTATTGGGAACAACCCTAAACTTTTTTTTTTCAATTTCTTTCTTGGCTTGGTAGTTTGGAGTTTTAAATGTAATTTAGGTGTTCTTTGCACAGTATATGTGAGAAATCGGCAAAGATCATAAAGGACAATCGGGAAGAGGAAATGATGGGCATTCCGCACATTGCCGGCGAATTGAATAACGATTTATACGCGATTCCGGTAAAGAGGCGGCAACAGAAATCGCCCGAGGAGATCGAAGTGGCCTCGCCGGATAAGGAGCGCAGCGACGAGACCGATTTGCCACCCGGATGGGAAAAACACGAAGGTACCTATTACGTATACGTAATGGAGGAGGATCATGAAAATTAGATCGCACTTCTCTTCTTCCACTATTTCCTCGCACGGATCATCATCATACGTATCGATTTTTCAGATAACGATGGGCCCTATTATTGGCACATTAAGAGCGGAACGATCCAGCGGGAATTGCCCGAAATGCCCAATAACGACAAGTTGGAGCGGACGGAATCGAAGAGCGATTTCAGCAAGGACACCGATAGTTTAATACAGAAATTCGACAGTGTGACGAGCTCGGTGACGCGGAGCAGCACCAGTTCGGCCCTCGATCTCGACTTGGAAGATAGGAAAAAGAAGGACGAATTAGCATTCAAGTGAGTCGGATATAAATAAGCGTGGCTTATAAATTTTCGCCGGTGCGTGTAACGAGCTCGTACGTTAAATGAATTCCGTTCCAGGAGACGCAGTTATCCTGCCCGTCCGGAGCCCGAGTCCAAGGAGCGGCCCATCAGGTTTGCGGTGCGATCCCTGGGCTGGGTGGAGATCGCCGAGGAGGATTTGACGCCGGAACGAAGTAGCAAAGCTGTTAACAAATGCATCGTCGATCTGTCCCTGGGTAGAAATGATCTTCTCGACGTTGTAGGCAGATGGGGAGATGTAAGTATATAGTGGGAGCCGGAGCGCACCAGCAGGACGATGATAAATAACGATGATATTTGTAATATTCACGCGGATGGATTTCCAGGGAAAGGATTTGTTTATGGACTTGGACGAGGGAGCCCTTAAACTCATAGACCCGGAAAATCTCACCGTGCTTAATACGCAGCCCATTCATACGATACGCGTGTGGGGCGTAG
This sequence comes from Holobus sp. GC000080, assembly GCA_030556065.1. Classification (NCBI taxonomy): domain Eukaryota; kingdom Metazoa; phylum Arthropoda; class Insecta; order Coleoptera; family Staphylinidae; genus Holobus; species Holobus sp. GC000080. The sequence continues at coordinate 11,281 of JASKGO010006376.1, forward strand.
GCCGGGACAATGGAAGGTAAGTCATCATTAGTGGTATTAAATGGACCTTTTGTTAGTTAGGATTTGAAAAGTAGATTAGCGAATTTATGCGAAGCGCGCGTCATATAAATACCGATGGTAAATCTTAATTTAGGCAACGGTAGCATACTTTTTGATGCATAATTAATGGTTTCTGTTTGTTTCTTTTCATCCACTCGCGCGGACTACCAGAGAGAGGTAAATTCATGTTTAAGTATGCGTGTGTTTGCTGCTTTCCAAGAGGCCTTTTATCGCACATTTCACGTTAAAAATACATTTATACATTACACGTATCCACCCATTCATACATATAATGTGATGCATGCGAATTTCGGACACTTTGCGTATGTTTTTATGTGTGTGTGTTGTGTGTTTCCACTTATCAAGCACAATAATAATTCATCCAGCAACGTCTCCACTTGCGACATTCCGCATTTATTATTAACCAAATATTGAGCGTGTGTTAATGGATCCTAATGGATGGGATCGTTATGCTAATGATGGGTTTTCTCCTAGGGATTTTGCGTACGTGGCAAGGGACAGAACGACGCGCAAACATATGTGTCATGTATTCAGATGCGATATGCCGGCTAGAACAATTGCTAATACTCTTAGGGACATTTGTAAGAAAATTATGATCGAACGTAGTTTACAACAAAACCTAGCTAAGCCAATTGATATCAACGGACGGGGTTTAGCGACGCGTCCGACCAATTTGCCCACCGAACATCGGCGCTCCAATCGGAACGGCCAAGCTCTAGTCAGTAAGTTTAGCGCCAAGATTTGCATTTAAATTGCCATAAGAAGAAATATAAAATTATAAATTGATGTAATTTAGCACAATCGTTTCCGACGCCCATGGAGGAGCCTAAAAAAGTGCTGCGGGCTCAGTATTTAGGCGCTCTTCAGGTGAATCAAGCGACGGGTATGGAGGTATTGAACGAGGCGATTGATAAATTGGTGACGAACACACCGCAGGACCAATGGCAGTCGGTCAATGTGGCCATCGCGCCTTCCATGATTAGCATACAACAACCAAACGTAATGATTTTTGGCATCTAAAATGCGCGATTTTTGTTTTATATTTGGATGATTTTCTAGGACGATAAGCTGGTGACGGAGTGCCGCGTGCGGTACCTGTCCTTTCTGGGCATCGGCAAGAACGTGAAGCAATGCGCCTTCATAATGCACACCGCACAAGACACTTTCGTGGCGCACGTGTTCCACTGCGAGCCATCGTCTGGCGCCCTTTGCAAAACGATCGAGGCCGCGTGCAAATTGCGATATCAAAAATGCCTGGACGCACATCCACAAGGTTTGGGTCGCAGTCAATCTAATCTGCATACGCCTGGCAAAAGTATTGGGGCTGCTCTTAAATCAATTGTAGGTTCTCTGACGGGACGCAAAAGTAAAAGTACCGAATCTTGAGAGGAAGCCCAGTCTCTGCAGGTTCGACATTTTTCATTCACCTCTCAACTACCCAACCACACAAGTTAATTGATTGGCTTGTGAGTGCTTGTGAGTGGTAGCAGTTTACTAAGAGGCGCCCTTTGTGTTTTTTTAGGAACTTTGGCCACTGCCTGCGGAGCGAGAGGTAATAAGACATAGACATTTGCAGTCACCCCTCACTATGAAGTATTTCAGCACAAGTCCACCGTCTGCAGACCTGCAATCGCTCCTCTCGCCCACACTGGACACGAGGCGACTGCAAGTGGCCAGATGGGATGCCGGTAGTTAATTAATATCTTATAGTATCTCATTAGTATTAAATGAAAACAGAAACTTTCAAAAGCAGAAAACTTAAAAATGAAAAATGAATACAAGAAACAAACGGCGCGGTGATTTGTTTGTTGAAATGCATTTATAGTGTTGTAAAATCGGTGTTCTAAATGAATTCTGTGTCTCATTTTGCTCTCTACTATTGCTATTCAAAATGGTAGTAACGGTAATATGCGAAACACAACAACTTACCACTTACTAAATAGCTGAAATGAATGTGCTTGAAACAGCCTCACGTAATAAGAAGCGATTCCTATAATTATAATAATTGCGTCGTTTTCTAGTAAAAGGTACATGCAATACTACAGTGCAAGTTTCGAATCTGTTTAGGCATAGCTCCTGAGACTTCTTAGGTAGGACGATCGTGTTTCATTTCGTACTCCTTCATTACTAGCAGTAATTTGCTAAGCACCAAAAAATGTGTCATGTAATATTATTAAACAAATACTACTTAATTATTATGTTTACAACTGTAAATACTCTTAAGGCTGTTGAGACTGCTTAAATAATGTATAGTATATTGGCTTTTTAAAAAGAAATTGGGTGCAGGAGTTGGTCTACAGGGTCGTTTTCTACTCCCTGCCGCAAAACCCAGTGGAAGTATATAAAAAAAAGCTAGAGAAAAAAAAAACTAATAATGAAATGACTTGCTGCGTTTTAAAAACAAATAATATACACTATTGTTGATTATTTGTATGCGTAAATTTGCAATCACAAAGCAGATAGTTGTTTTCAAAGTCTAAAAATTGAACAGTGAGCTTTTGTTCTTAAAATTTAAATATTTAAAAGGACACTTGCTCTCAGTAACGGACACTCACACACACAGTATTATTTTTATGTTTTTAGTTGTTTTTAGGGATCTTGATTATTATTATTATTAATTAGTAATATTCTCAGTGTTTTCATTTACTCGTAATATTATAGGAGACCAGCTTTACTTGTAGATGCGACACACACATTTAGATTTTAATGCGAATGTGAAAACAATAATAATATTATTGACAAACCCAAGAAACCAAAAGTAATCTATAAGTAAGTAATTGACGATTGATGTATTTTTCTTGAAGACACGGGCCAGTACTGAATTAGTGAAAAAAAAGGACGACCTCTTAGGGGAAATTATAAATAGAAAAAAAAACAAAGAGAAAGAGAATATTGAATGCTAGTTTTGAAAAATCTCGTAATGCGGATTCTGTAAAATGGAGTGTAAAGTATTGTATAAATTGGGAAACTGATTGTTGTGAACAACTTCAAAGAGAAATTGATTTTGCTACATTCAGGTAATTGATATCTGTGTACATATACGCCTTTCATGTACGTACCTATGTAAAGTGCTAAAACTATACATATTACATTTTCATTGGTTTCCTTCGATGGTATTGTTTGGATTTCGAAGACGGACAAAGGTGATTTGACTTTAGGTACCTTTGTTTGCAGTTCATTTCCAATAAATTTCCCGAAAGAAATTATGAATTACTATGAAAACAAAAATAAAAAAATATTTGGAATATTTTCCGTTCGCTAAAGAAAATACTACTGAAGAATGTTCATTTACATCATATTTTTATAAAATTAATATGTATGCAATATAAAGAAAAACAGAGTCACCTATTAATTGTTGTAGTGTGCATTTGAGCAATTAACATTATGTATTGAATTGATTCGACACGAATGTAAGCAGCAACGTTAGCTTTTTTAACTCTTTTTCGATGAAACTTATTCTCTCGAGGGACACGGATTTTGTGCAGATATGTAAAACAGTCACCAAATAAGCTTGCAAATCATTGTTATTACTTTCTTTTATTCGATTGATACAGAAATTGCCTAATAAAATGCATACTCATTTATTAACGACATTGTTGCGATGAATTGCGCGGGCGTAATTTGCAGAAAATGAATGACTCACGGGGTCCATTCGCAGTGACCATCGTCCAAACGATATCGCTGAAATTATTGTTGTAAACATTAAATGCGATAACGTCCGAAGTGACTCAGTGGAGTGCTTCTTTTAATGTCGCATTTCAGTCGTCTCGGGCCATTTATTAGTGTTAAATATGGCTCGACAGAAGTTAATTTTTGCGCTAATTACTTTGGCATTTCTCAAAGTGTGCCGTTCAGCTTGTCCGGACTGTTTCTTGAATACCGTAAGTAATTCCCTCTGACATTCCAATTTGCTCGACGATAAACTTTAAGCCGCAATTGATTAGACGACATGGCTACGAGGCGGAATCGCACGTTGTGCAAACCGAGGACAATTATTTGTTGACTCTTCATCGCATTCCGAAGTCGAAGAGCGGAATTAAGGGCAAACAGCCCGTATTCCTGCAACATGGCCTGCTGGCTAGCAGCGCTTGCTGGGTTACATCTGAAAACAATTCTTTGGGTATTTTATTTTCAATTTAGAAATTTTGCGGCTGATTAACCATAATTCTGTTTGCATATTATGTAAGCTTTTATATTATCGGACCAAGGCTACGACGTCTGGTTGGGCAATGCTAGAGGAAACCTGTATTCTAGAGCGCACGCTTTGTATCCTCCGTCGTCGCCGAAATTTTGGAATTTCAGGTTTCGTAATCTACTCATAAAATTTACCTATCTCTCATTATGCACTCACGATGAAACCGTATAATTTCCATGTTAGTTGGCACGAAATGGGTATTTACGATTTGCCCGCTGCAATCGATCACGTTGCCAACGTGACGGGTTTCGGTGGCGATATCCTGTACGTAGGTCACTCCATGGGCACCACTATGTTCTACGTGTTCTCATCTCTGGTACCCGAATCTGCTAGGAACGTGAGGGCGATGGTATCTTTGGCTCCTGTTGCGTACATGGCGCACGTAACGTCTCCCATTCGGTATATCGCGCCCTGGGTCAACGACTTTGCTGTGAGTTTTCTAATGTTTACTGCAGACAAGCAGATATCTCTTTGGGAGATTTCCCAGATCTTTGGCTTTTTTCTTTGACTTTCCTTTATTTGTACAGTTCATATCCAAACATTTGGGTATTAATGAGTTCCTTCCAAGTTCCAAAGTGATGCGACTGTTATCGTTTGAATGCGATTCCATGTATACTAAGCTGATATGCGAAAATTTATTATTCGTAATTGCTGGCTTTGACAAGGATGAATTTAATAAGGTAAAATTATTGGCCTTTTATGCTGCTTTAAATGCTTGTTTAAATTCCATTACAGTTTAGCATTTTTTGTGTGGTTTTTATACATTTTTTTTTTATGAAAATCTAATGGAGTTATTTAATTTAATGTTTTCTCGTTTTCAAAATTTAAAAAACGATTTATTTCAATTGAGATTTTTTCTTTATTGAATTTAATGTTTGTTTGACACAGTAAAAGTTTTTTCTTACTACTAATGTGTTAAAAGATTCGTCCTTAACATTTTTAAACGCAATACTGGCAATACTTTTTGCTAGAAATCAGAACAATAGTACGTTTTTATTGCTTTCGTAAAAATGAATTAAAAGCAACGGTTTTACTTGCAAGAAACTGATTTTATTTCTGCTATAAAATGTAGAAGCAAAAATCAAAGTAGAGAAATAAAAGAGAAAGTTTTGCAGAGTTTAGTGGATGTAGTGTTGAGTACGCTCCCTGCAGGGACTAGTACCAAAACTGTTCTGCACTATTTGCAAGAGATATGCAACAATGGCGACTTTAAGCAGTACGATTACGGGGAGAAAGGAAACTTAAGGCAATACGGTCAACCGACTCCTCCACTTTACCAATTAGACAAGATTAATGTGCCAATTTATTTAATGTACGCAGATGATGACATGCTTGCCAGTACAACTGTAAGTGCACGGACAACCGCAATTACTGCGCAATTGCTTCTTTTATTTTCATTATTCCTACAAATTTATTCCAGGATGTCAAACATCTTTTGCGCAATTTGACCAAATCGATTGGGTCTTATGAGGTTGCTTTAAGGACCTTCAATCACGTTGACTTCTTATATGCCAAAGATGTCTTTCAGCTCGTCTACAAAAACCTTCTGGACACCATTCAAAAGTTTAATTTAAGTGATGCTCTTTTTACATAAAAGCAATTGATTTTTATTTTATGTTTTCTTTTTCCTTGAATACTCATTAAGAAAATTAATTTTCACTTTTCAAGTACAGTTGTTAGTGTTCAGTCGTGTTCAGTAAATGAAACTAAATGGTTTTAAGTTGATTAGTTTTTTTTTATATATGTACAGAAAAGCATTGTTGCTTTATACTTGTGAATTTTATTCTTTTTCTTACTTTCCTTCTACTGCAGAATTTTGAGACGTTAATGGGATGACTTTAATGGACAAAAGCTTCTTGCAAAGGTAGGAAATGTTTATGATTTTTTTTCTAAAACGCTTCATTTTGACGTTTTGCTGTTTTTGTATTATTAAAAAAATCTGCCATTTTTTATTTGATCACATTACCGGAAATCATTAACATTAACATTGACCGCTAAAATGTTATTCAACATAACAACAAATGCGCAAAAATTATAATCTACGTACGTAAACTATTAAAATTTATTCTAGGAAAACAAAAACATACTATGCTTTTACTGTGCTTTATGGGATTTAAATTATTAAAAAGAAAAATTAGCTTTGGATTTATCTCCGTCAGCTAATAATGCAATTAATAACGCGAGTTCAAGGCAACTGAGCACCAACTGGTACAACCAGTGGGATTTCCAATCAAACTATCAACCAGTACTTCTGATTGACTGCTTAACAGTATGTTTTTGTTGTTATGCAGATTTGTTTTTTACATTTGAAGAAAAAACTCGTTTTAATTTATTTTTAATCACTTGCAAACAATGAGCGCTTTCCAAACGCTAATAAACGCGCCTCGAAATGAAATATTGAAAGTGTTAACATGTAATTAACAACTGCAGGAAATTAAATCGAAAATAAAAAAGAGAAATGTATTTATGTACTTTTAATTACAGTTGTTCAGTACATTTCTTTTTTTAATCGAAAACACACGCGTTTCTATAATGAAATTGCGTGCCAAGAACAAAAAAAATATGGGAAAAATTGTTTTCACGAATGATTTCCTTCTGTCCAGCAAAGATAATGGTAAAAATGAATACGATCCAGTTAGTAAAAGGGCAATGTACCGTAGAGCATTTTATTATTGCTGTCATTGTTTCCATTTAACGTGCGTTTAGCATTAAATTTTCATATAACTCGAGTCGCGCCGTAAATTTTCATTGCCCGCTGTGCAACTTGTAATAATTTAATGTCAATTACTCTCTGCATTGCATAATTTTATAAGTTTGATATACACAATTAAGTCCATAAAAACTTTGCGTATAACAAATAGGGAAAATCAGGTTTTTTTTTGCAGCATAGAAAGCAATCGTTAGAAAATCTGGCCCAAATTCGAAAGTAATATCATTACAAGCAATTAAATTTCGAAACAGCCACACAATAACTATTAAAATATTAAAACAGACATTTTTTTAATTACTTTTAAAGTCTATTGAAGACCAATGAGTCATTCCTCAGGGGTGCATGTTTTATAGGCTAAATGGGGGTACTGTCCCCATATAGAGCGTTTCGAGATGATTCATCTGAGGCTGGGAATCTTTGAAACTGTTTAATTAAAGTGGGTTGTATTGACTTTTGCATTGCTCAAAAGCCAAACTAAAGCGTGTAATAAATATTTAAGCAACGAAATTATGCAATCGGTTTCCGTAACAAATTTTGCACCTCTGTTTACTTTAGGAGGGAAAACTTTATTATTTATACAGGGTGTTTTTTTTAATTGGCCGGTTAACTGTTTTGGGAGAACTATTTTAAATATAGCTATTTTTATTTTTGATATCTTAATTATTCCCAAGGCTCTACTTAACTAAAA
>JASKGO010006381.1:0-10348 GCA_030556065.1 Holobus sp. GC000080
ACAAACCATTCACTCATTCTTCAAATAGCGCACACGTAAATGCATTCAAAACGCCCAAGTGCATACCTACATATCCATATCCATGTGCTTGCATTTGTGCTAGCTAGCTAGCTAGGCTACAATGACCAACGATCGGCGGCAGCAGCAGCAGCAGCTAGCCAGCAAACGCGGTCCGTTAGTGGGACAGGTATGCGATAAACTGCTAGGCAGAAACGGATTCGTGAAATTGCCGACAAGGTTGCACACAAACAAACAGCCACACATTTACACACAAACCATTTATATGAATACAAACAGCATGATGCATTTGCAACAATTATGCAAGGACACCGTCGCATAGACGTCTCTCGCGGCTCGCGGCAACAAAGGGACCGCTACTTGCACCGCATTAATTAATTATCGTCGCCAAGCAAAGGGGGAAGAAGACCATGTCACATGTGTCTCCTTACGTTTTTCCTTCTTTTTTTATTTCTTAGTATCATTATTATTATTATCCTGTTTCTACTTCGTTGTGTTCGGCATACGTATGGTATATTTTTGTTGGCGACTCATGACTAAGTGACGACCGGGGGCAATAACACGGGCGCACAAGGGACAAACAACAAAAGACGTTCAACCGATCTGTGTTCTGCTGGTGCACGTCCGTCCTCGAACCCACCGCCGCTCCGGTCGCAAGTGGCAACAATATGCATGCGTTCCGCTCCCCGTCTGCGGGGTCCATCATCTAAACAGCACAGCATCATCTTCATCATGCTCATCGGTGCTCTCCCAAAAAAATAAAATACATACACACGACCACCAAAAATGCACCGATTTTGCCTGCGTGCAAACAAAATAAAGGACCCGAGAGTGGTTCCAACAATGGCCCCTCTTCTACCGCTGCAGTCTGCGAGGTAGTTTTTCTTTTCTGTGAACCCTCTACCTACACTACTTTTATTGTTATTGTATATTTGTACAAGAGGGCTGATTTTCCTGTCCTGTTTCCCTTTACCTCTCCATTTTGCAAATGTATCCTGTATCCCCCCACACACAGCAAATAAAATTACAAAAACTTCATCCTACAAATTAATTGTACAAAAACAATAGAAAAAACAACTGATATAGTCAAATCAATTCGAACGCAAGGAAACTTTGTGGATAAAAAAAATATATATTATAAAAAAAAAAGAGAAATTGAAGATTTGAAGAAGAAACTTACTTTGCGGCTGTATCATCCGATAGTGCGAGTGAGGCTGGGGGAGCAAACAAATGCCCTCCTGTTTGACGGGAGTATTCGTCACGTATCTTGACACCATTTTGCAATTATTACTACCGACTACTTTCTCTCTTAATGCCAAAAATTGTGTGTTTTAACGAAAAACAAATTTTGAGCTTGAAACTTTTGCTTTTCTGAATGAGATTTTTTTTTTTTTTTGGTTTTCTAAACCGACGATGGCATCCCCATTTTACCAAAGGCGACTACACAGTACTTCGTCCATCGTGGTTCTACTAGCGTTTGCAGTTACTTGATTAGTCCTTTTATTGCCACGGTTGATCGTTAGTGGTGCTGGCCCTCGAAACGGGTCGAAATTCACGAAGAACATGGTCTCTCACTGCATGCACACAACGTACAATACGAACGAATCCTTCGAGTGCGTATCGGAACAAAAGCAGGCAGCAGCAGCACAGAGGCACGAGAGAAGAACGAACCGAACGATATAGTGTGAGAGAACGCGAATTGTTTGTCTGTTTGTGTGTGTCTGCTGTGTGAGACACTGCACACTACTAAAAAGAAAACAGTCTTTCGAATACGCTTTTAAACAATTATTATATTAGTTATTAAAAAAACAAACACCAACAACAACAGAGCGAACGAAGGTGCGTGTTGTTCACTCCAGTAACGTTTCGCGAGAGACGAAAATCTCTTCGAGGAGAGAAGTTGGTTGGTTGGTTGGTTGTGCGAACAAACGTGCAGCAGCACATAGAGCGCGCAAGTGGTCCGATAAAAATCGATAAGGGCGTTTTAGGAATCTGTGTGTGCTTCGGTTGCGAACACGAGAGACCACCAAAACACACACACCACACTACCACGCGCAGGTTACCCGAACGGCTGCCTCTCGTTCGAATATTTCTCGTGTCCCTTCCGACAAACGAACGGCACGACGCGATCGTACAAGACGCACACACTCACCACCAACCACCAGAAGACGAACTCTCGACGGGAGACGCCAATTATTCGCGCGCGCACACACTTAATTACAAAATTACGATTCGCTGGAGGTGAGTTTCACGTTTAATTGCAGTACTTTTCACTTAAATATCCGTTACTTTACAATCGAGTATTTGTCATCGTTTGCTATTCACCGACAACGCCATTGTATCGACTGTCTGCCAGATGCGGCGTTTGTGCAAAGAGTCGACAGGTGGCGCCGGGCATGCGCAGTGCGCGGCGCGACGTTGCCACCAGGAACGCGAGACGCGCGACTTCAAACCGGAAGTCGGCCGCTCGGGCGCACATTCATAACCAATAAACGGGAAACGCATGCATTCTCAAACACACACACACACACACATATGCATACAGACAATCTCTAGAATGCCCTTTCGCAACAAACATCCCTTGCTTATTTTTACCCAACTTAGAAAAAAAGAAAGAAAGAAAAACAAATAAAGTATTGCGCAATGTTTGCATCGCACACTCGTGCCGCAGTAAAACGGAGACAGAAGTGACAGTTATGTGGACTGGCACACTCTCTCCACGAATAATTATTCATGTGCGTGGCACATGACCACCATTCAACCATTCAGGGATCCTGCGGAACGTTCCTAAATTATGTAACAATGCGAAAAGACTAAAGGGAGACAATGTTGTTGCCCGGATTTCATTGAATCGAATGAATTATAAATAACAGATATTATGTCGGGTAGGCGTTGCATCTCCACGAACAGTCTCTGTCTCTGTACATTCGTGTGCCACGTGACTTTCATTTTTTCCTTCGCCGAGCGAGATGATTGCACATATTGAGGCTAAACGGCTATCGTATGGCGTAAATTCGTAATACCTGTTTGAATTCCGGCTAGATCCTTGGTACATTTATAGTTCCCAGTACTAATCGGGCACAAACACGAAAAAAAAAAAAAACAGCTCTCCGTTCGAACGACGGCGCGCTTGGTTACGATCAGCAGCACAACACAGGTGAATGTGCACTGGATTGGCCAACGAAAGTTACACAGATATTAAACGCGCACACACTCACGTACTGTGGTGTGTGACGATATGTGCTTTCCGATTGTACCATTACCGTCTACAGGAATTCCATCCGAATTATTATTATTGCACTAACCTTATTGTCGTTGCCACCTCCGAAACTCTTAAAGACTTTTCAAAACGAACCTCTTAATTGCTGTTGAAAACAAACGAAGCATGTTTGGCTTATTCGAGCGGACGATTACTATTTGTTTTATAATGGAATACCGGAAAAGAGAGCAGCGCACTGATAACGAACGTCATCAGTATCGGTTCGCTTTCGAGAACACAAATACAGATAGATATATTTGAAAAAAGGGGCGTAACGTTCTAAAGCCCAATGCTCGTTTGTTTTTCTTTTCGTTTGTGTGTCTCGCTCAATGAAAAAGGATACTTGGTCTGCGGAAATCGGGTCTGCGTTGGCTGGCCCACCGGAGGCGCTTGTTTCTGATTTCCGCTCATCGCAACTCTTCAACGACTCCAAATCCTCGTCGGAACGTTACAGCAGCCACCCCAAATCCATGAGAGTCGTGTGATACATATGGTTCAATGAATGCACTGCACAATCGGAACCGTCATAGTCGGCCGAACGACCGATCGAAACCAAAAACTGTTCAATTCGTTGCGACAATCAAACGCGATTACTGTACTGTCCGTTGTGTATTCGCTATTTTCGCACCACACACATCCGACCACTTTGAACTCAAAGGTTAAGATTCGGTTCCCACACAAGATGGCCGATTCGGGGTTAACCCAAAAACATGTTTCTAGTCGGTCGCAGCCACACTGCCCGGTGGAAAACAGCACGAACGGCCCTACAGCAACTAATGCCTGCACTCACAGTCCGCTACAATAAACACAATGTCAGTCAGTAATTAATTAAATTAAAATTAATAATTTATTAAAAATGACACGCGGCTTTCACGTTGCTACTTTAACACAACTGGCGGTGAAATGCTCAACTAGCGGAACAATTGGATGCATCCGGCGCTGTTGCCGCAGATACAAATATACACTTTTGCGACGGGCCACAAGGCCATAAAACTAACTAACGATGTTTATTGTCCTTATCTAAATATAATATTCAATTTGAAGCAAACTGATTTACATTATTTACAACATCAACAAATGCACTAATTGTTTCAGGCGCAAGTTATGCATTTAATTACCGATTTTATTGACATGAAGAACGATTAAAATTTCCAAATTGCGTTTGCCAATATTTGTTTGCACAATATTACAAAGAATGCAGTGTTATTAGCGAAAACATTACGCAGAATACAATAAATATTGCTTAAACAAATATTTTAGCTTTTATTTTAATGTTTGGAAACAAATTTATAGCCAATATACAATTTTCAAACATTTTTTTATTTGAAAATTTGTGTCAAAGGTGTCAAACGTCAAAGAACTTGAGCTTCTAACCTCCTTATTTTTTGGCCGTTTTCCTCAAGCGTTTATTGCAAAAATATAAAGGTAATTTAATTAGTAACTGCTTATTAAAGTTCACTAATGCAAAAAACTTCTTTTTCTATCATTCATTTAATTGTATCTGATGGTAACGAAAAGTTTGTTTCTTATTCACATCAATAATTGCATCTTTCTTAAATAGAAGAATAGAATGGAACCTATGCATATTGGGAGCTCACCTTCAAGTCCAACAACAAACCCCAATTACTTGCCAGCTTACTTGATGGGTGGAGAGTCACAGGTATCCCATACACCAAATACATCAACCACATCGCCAGGTCGCAACAAAACACCAACACTCAGAGGCCCCCCGGCCATTCCCGGTCCTAGTTTGCGTCAAAAACTCTTCAATCAGTCATTGAATGACTACAGTTTGTTGCAGTCATCACCAGCTGAAAAGACGGGGCCCCCTAAGCAAGGCCTGTTTGATGCAATGGACAAACCCAATGTGCCAATCCTAAGCAGCACTGTGAAACCCACCTGTACCGATTCCCAAACCTTTGTGATGGAAAACACCATGATGGACACGGTGGACGGCATGAATGAGAGCATAAGCATGTTGTCTCAACTGCCCAACGACAGCATGAACAATTTCTATCCGAACGAGAGCAGTCAGCATCTGATGCGAGTGTCGTCCAGTGTGAATGCCATCAACACTAATTGGGTAACCGTTTTCGGCTTCTATCCTAAGAGTCTCAATTTGATCTTGACGCATATGGCCAACTGCGGCATCATCGTCGAGAAGAAGTTCCCCAGCCAAGGCAATTGGATCCATTTAAAGTTCAGCAATTACCGCGAAGTGGCCAATGCCCTGATCCTCAATGGCAAACTGATTGCTAATACTTTGATGATCGGCGTCATTCCGTTCTATCCGACTGGGGAAAACAGCAATAAGGAGAATCTGGAAGCATCGGTTAATTTTACTTCGCCCACCAGAGCCCGATCGTTGCGGAACTCCAATGTTAGCCAATTGGCCGCTAATAATGTGGTGTCGCCGCAGAATGTTCCGCAAAAGTCCACGGGGATTGTGACGAAAGCCATGGAGTACGTCTTCGGATGGTGATTTTGTGCGTCGATATTTCCCTTATATTATTTTTTGTAATTTTCCCCTTTTTATTGGCATTTTTTATTTATAATGTTTGTTTAAATTTTGTCTCAGTGTCATCACTTGTTATTGACTGAATAAAAAAACTGATTTCTTTTATAGAAAAAATAGTTAATATTATGAAGCAGTTTTACAAAAGAAATTGTGAACGATTTGTTTGTAAATTAGATGTGTTACTAATAAATAAAAAATTAAAATAAAATATTTGTGGCAAGAAAGTAGATATCCAATGGGAACGCCTTATTTATTTGGAATTTGTGTAATGCATTCTCTGATTGACTAAAAAATGTTGTGGCCGGTCATAGTGGCCGGTGTTATAAGTGTAGTTTGATGTGACAGCCTTATGATATCCAATGAGATTGGTTTATTCATTTGAAATTTGTAAAATACGCGCTCTGATTGGCTATAAAACTCTTGTGTCCTGTTATTACAAGAACAGTGTGCTTTGGCAATCTAATGAAATTCAATGGGATCGATTTATTCATTTGAGATTTTTCTAACGAGCGCTCTGATTGGTTAGAAAAAAAAAATTGTCTCGGCCATTAATCATACACTCTTCAAGGATTCCAACTTATCACCATAGTAACTTAATATAAAATTCAAATAAATTTTAAATTTATAGTAAAATCAAGTAAATTTTAAACTTATAATAAAATTCAAATAAATTTCAAATTTTATTAATGTAATAATCGTAATAATTTTAAGTTTCTCATGATACTTGCATTAATTAGTTAGTATTTACATGACTAAATACTTAAAATTTGACTAAACAGATTTTTTAAAGTTACATAGTCGATATTTTTACGTTGCTTTGAATTACAATAAAGGAGTCTTTTCATAGACTGTTAATAGCATACAAAATCTAGTTAGTTCTTAGTGGACACTTCAGCAAACATTGTTTCTTTAAAATAAAAAGAAAATCACATCAAATTCTACTTTTATAATCGTCGCTTAAAACACAAAAATCAATTAAATTAACGAATCAGCTTTTTAAACTTCTTTAAACTTTGCTCACAATTTGCAGTCTTTCTTTCTAAAACCAATACCCTGATAAATATAAATATATTTCTAAAGAAAAAAGCTGGTTCATTAATATAAAATAATAAATTACACTTACGATTGCCGGTTTTGTGTAATTATAAAAGTCAAAAGCGTTCACCCAAAGACTCGTTCAGAGCGTCAAATAACTGCTATTTAGAACCTTCGATTTTCGCGTTGGCGAGATCAGTCATTTTCGGATACTTGGCATTCTTCTTGTCCAATTTATCCTGGGCCCACAGAATCAGCTTGAGAAGAGCCGACAGTTTCGGCAAAGTGCACTCCTGATGTTCCATCTTCAGAATGGCTGCATTCACCTCACTCGCAATCTTTTGTCTGTGAGCTGGTTGCAGCAAATCCCCAAAGGGACAAGTCAGTGGCTCCTCAAAAGCAAGCAATGCCACTGTTCTTTCCAGCTCTGTCAGCACAGAAGGATCCTCTTCACCAGCTTCACTCAAATGAGACTGTGCAAATGAAAGTGCCTCTTCCACCCTGTTGTTTCTAATCAGTTCTATCAGGTGCAATTGCTGCAAGTGAAAATACAGGTATCTGTCATTGTCCAGCAGTTCTGGATGCAACTGGTTGATGAAACTCGTAGCTTCCTGCACTCGGCCGTTGATTATTGCATCCCTAATCCTAATTCTGTCATCCAAAGAGTTCAGCTCCACAGTGGGTCCAACACCTGATTCCTGCTGGAACTTTTCCGCGGCTTCTTTGAAACCCTCTAAAATATTTCCACCAATTGTGTGGAGAGTTTTTTTATAGTTTAGAAAGCTTACCTGTTACTAAGTAGTTCATTATCAGCTTGTTCATGTTGTTGCGACTGATGTCTTTTCCATTCAGCATTTGTAGCCATTCCTCCTTGCTGGGTTCATCGTGTTTCTCCGTGTAGCTCATTGTGTCATCACAATTGGGACGTTTTTTTCTTAAAAATAGATGTTCTCTGTTGATCAGATGCGAATTAAATAGCAATGAATAGTATAGAGACCACATAAAGCATAAACATTGATAAACACTAAACACAACGTCAGGCTGTCAACTGTCATATGGGTCAGGTGCAGTCAAGGGCGTTGGCAAGGGCAAGGATCAAGGATTCAGAACCACAGGGTGTTCCAGATTTATGAAACTTAAAAAAATTACTAAAAAGTGATTTTTTATTGCTGGTCCAATGGAAACAACAAAATTCATAGCTTTTAGCTCCAAAAATATTTACACTTTTTTTTTACTTTTTGTTTTTAGTTTGTTTTTGATAGATTTTATTACTTTTTAACGTAATTAAATTTATTAGCAAAATATATTTGTTGGCTAATGACTATTAAATGCATTTAAATGTATCCCTTCCAAAGAATCCCTCAGGTAATTTGCTAAAAGTTACCAGTTTATGACGATTTTCTTCAGGTAACTGTCCAAATTTTGTAGCAAGGTAGTTTAGTGTTAGTTTTCTTCTGCTAAACTTCTTCTATTCCAAGCGAAATTGTGTTAAACCTGTTTAGAATTGATTATTTGATAGAAAAATATGTATTTCATAATATTAATTACAATATTATCAAGTAATTTTCAAAAAAACACAGCTTTTGAAATTGCCCAACATTTTAATCAACCGCAATTTGAAAATTTAACTAAGTGTTGCCCAATCAATGCCAATCTGCAAAAAGATTCATTTGGAAATTACAATTGCAAATACGACTTTGAAAACAAATTCGAATTTTATTCCGGCAAACAAATCGGCAATTTTTCTCGCCAGTTTAAGAACGCTACGTGCGTTGATTTCCATAATGAAAGTTTGGTGAAAATAAATTCCGGGAAAGCAGAGGCAATGATTTCAACCATAAATTATTTTCCTAAATGTTGTCCAGTTAATTTTGCGTATGATATGAAAACTCATAAATGTGCTAAAACATTTTTAATTAGTGAAAGTGCAATTAATGCAAATATTTTTCAGTTGGGGTTGTTTGATTGCTTGGAAGACAAACAAAAAGTAATTCGCGATATAAAAAATCAACAGTTTTCCATTGATAAACAAAGTAATTTATTAATTAGTGAAAATAAATGCAATAAAACATTCAGTTTCGGTTCATATTGCATCGACAAAAATTTTGAGAATACCAACGAAAAAGTTTTACGCGTTTGTGAAGAATATAAAGAAGTTTGTGAAGATTCTGGGTTGAGCTGTCTGCGTAAATGTTGCCCCGATGGAAATTCTTATAAATCCTGCAGGAAGTCGGTACCAAAGTGTCAAATTGATTTTCAAGCTGGTTTAGATGTTTCTTTAACTACAAGAGTGGCCCTAAATAGTACTAAATTTTTTTTCATAATAATTTTTTTCTATTTTTTTTTTTTTCAAATTTTGATGTTTTAGTTACTGAATTTGCAATTGTGGGACCTTTAATTGATAGAAAAAAGTACAAATCAAGTAGCAAACACATTTTTCGCATTGATGAAAATGGAGTTTTCCACTTTGTTCATTTAGGAGAATGGAAAGCACAAAAACCGTTAAATGCAGAATACTGTCTAGAGTCGCACAAAATTTACGATGGAGATAGTTTAATTAAGGAAGAATTAAGTGTTTTTTTGTACTTGCCCGAACAACAAAGGACAAAATTTAAGGACTATTTAATTGGAAGTGTTTTGGCTTCTTCGGCAATTTTTTTAATGTTCACCATTTGCTCGCTGCTTTGTTTAAAAGAGTTTAGAAATGTTTATTTCACATGTGTCATTGTTTATGCTACAATGCTCATCGTGGCCGAAGCTTTGTTAAGCTTTTTCAAGTTTCAAGAGGACGGCGTTTCCTATAATCAATGCATCACTTTCGGTAAGTGTTTTTTCTTTCTATTTTTTTTTATAAAGTGTTCTTTATCGTAAAATTTTGTGAAATGAATGAATTCATTATTAAATTATTAAGTTCTTTTAAAAATATCAACGGTCAACAACATGATTTTTGGTCAGAGTCCTAAATGTGAAATTTTAGTGTTTTCTTTGTATCATTAATAAGGGAAAATTATTTTTTTTAATCAAAAAATGCCTTTGTGGAAATCAAAGCAATTCTTAAGAAAATCGCCGACTTTTTCATAATTTTATTTTAAATTACTGCCAGTAATATTTTTCTCAATTTTTGAGTTTTTTTTTTGTTCTAAGAGAATGACTATTAAAAGAACCCGAACAAAAAATGAATATTTTTAACGATTTTCTTTTGTTTGTATGGATTTTTTCGTTATAAGTGTTAGTACCTTTATCTTTACTAAAAACTATTAAAATAATTTCTATCTCTCAAGATATATATAAAACCCCTATGGGTCCTTTAAATAGCATATTTTAACTATATATAGTATGGCATCTGGTTGGCCGAGTGGTGTAGGTTAATGCTTACTACCCCGTTGGACCCGGGATCGATTCCCAGGTCATGCCCTTTTTATTGAGAAGGTAGCATATGCCGTGTCTTATGTTACTGCTGAGTAGTCGCCACAGTTCGCCCCTTGATTTATCACCGCGTAAGTCGGACGGGTGTGCGT
>JASKGO010006388.1:0-24577 GCA_030556065.1 Holobus sp. GC000080
TGCGAATAAATCTAAATATACAAAAGCCGTTGTCGTACTTGAGTTTTGCGGATTACTTTCACACATTAGTGGATAGGAGAATTTCCCGATCAAGGAGGGACGCTCTTGCCACAACAAACCGAAAGCCGAAATTTTATTAAATTTGCAATATGATTTTTTATACTGTTCGTTTTATAGTTCAATAATTATTTCAAAGACTAGAATTTAATTAAAATTTTAATTAAATTTACGACTTGTTATTCATAAGTTAAAAGTTGTGATGTTTTAATTAAAATTGTGGTAAAAACTATTTATTTATTCAACAATTTTTATGACCGTCGTAGTGTTCTTTCACCCCAAAAGGTGATATAATTTAATAGAATTAAATAAAATTAAATTAGGAAAAAAATAACTACAATCAATAGTTTTACCCTGATAATAGTAAACTTAATTAAAATCAGAAAGATCGATGAAAACCATTTTTTTTTTCAATTAAAGTTGGTTAAAATTAAGTTAAAATAAGTAAAATAAATGAAGTATATTTATTTAAAAAAATACTGCTCAATAATTTAAGTTTTTGAATTAATTAACAGCACTTTATAGATGTCCAAGTAATTATTCTTTTTCAAATAATTTATTTCATAAAATTATTTATTAAAATAAGTCGTTAATAATTAAATTACTGTTTTATTTATTTTAATAAACATTATTTTTATTATATTATTTTTATTTACTTTTTTGATATATTTGCACACTGCTTTCGTTTTCTTGAGACAAAGAACTCATTTTTGGTTACGCTCTGATATTTTTAGCATAATTAGTTTAAAGCTCTGCAAAAAACAGTTCATTTATTATTATGTTTTATTAATTTATAAAGACAGTTATTATTAAAATTATGCCATTTAATTTAAATTGTATTAGTCATGGTAATTTTAATTTAATTTAATTTAAATCCATAAAACAATTTTAAACTTTTTTAGTATATTACTTATCGGATTATGAGAAAATTAGGTTACACCATAAATATTAAATTTTAGAGTTTTAAAATAATTTTCAATTGATTATCAAAATATAATTTCAGTTATAACTTTAACGATATTTGGGTTTAATATATTTTTTGCAAAGTCAAAATTTTTGCTTTTGAAATTAAAATTGCAGTATAATTTTGAAGCTACTTTAAAGCTGTAGTTTAAGTAATTAATTAATCAATCTTTTATTAATAAATAAAAGAAAGTTTTACCAACAACTAAAATAATATTTCATCTTTAAAGCAGAAAAGCAATAAATATATTTTTTTAATTAATTTTATGACAAATTGTTATTAATACTTTGCTAGTTAGAAATACTTTAAACTTCCATAATAGGCAAAACACAAAACACCATAAAATACAAACTTTGTAACGAATTTATCAATAAACAAAGATGCAAAACCTGTACTTATTAACATACAGCAATAATTTTAAAAACTTTTAAACTTAACAAACCATATGCTGTTTAACAAATGTTACAAGTCAATAAAAAGGATTTAAGCACTAAAAATTTTAATCAAAAACATTTAACAAATGTTACAAGTCAATAAAATGGATTTAAACACTAAAATTTAATCAAAAACAAATCCAAAAACTAGTAATTTTATGTTTAAAAAAATAAATAAATAACTTTTGCAAACCTTTCAACCAAAACCAAAGCAATTTACGAGGATTATAATAATTCATCGAAAGCAATGAAAGCACACACCTGCAAATTAACTAAATCACCAGCTTTGAAAACCGTTCGTTTTTTATTGATTAACTTGCAAAACCAGTATTTATACATTCATTGACATAATCGCATTATGCGTCCGTAAATGTAATATCGGATACATTGTTAATTAATGAATTTGCGATTCGCATCAAGCGTGGGCCGTAATTGAAGTTGCTGCGGTGTATTAAGTAGGGGATTTGTGACAAAATTAAATTATCGCCCCCGCATTGTATATTATGAATCATACGAGGCACACGCACACACGGTGCGTGTAAATTTGCGTTTGTTTGTTTGTGTCTGTGTGTGTGTGTGTGTGCGAATATCTGGGGTGGCGGTTTTAAGTTTAATCCCCCGGAGTGCGATAATCCCATTGCCATCAACATGGATGGCATGCAGAGGGTTAGTAGGTTAATACCAATTACTACATTCATACACTTGTGTAAACGCGAATAAATACAACAGGCACACAAATATACAGGGTGTCCTATTTTGAATTGAAAATAATAAATTGTCATCCGAAAATTTCCAGTCAATAAAAATCAGATTAACATTTAAATTCCATCTGAATTCAGGAAAATATAAACTTCTCCCTCAGTATCAAATTTTGTGATGAATTTCCTTAAAAGAACTTTTCTTATTAAAGCAAATCTCCCTCCTTAATAAGGAAAATAAAAATTAAACATAATTTTAAAACATTGACTATTGTCAGTTTTTTGGGATAATTAAAAAAATTCTGCAAAACTTTTCATTTTAAGCCAAATCTCTTCTAAATAAGGAAAACAAAAAATATAAAAAAAAATCTAGAATTTTCAGTTTGTCGGGAGAGAAACTCTTCAAAACTATTCATATTAAAGCAAATCTCTCCCCTTAATATAGAAAATAAAAAATTATCAAAAAATCGACAATTTTCATTTTTTTTTTTTGTTGATAATTATTAGAGATATTCTGCAAAACTTTTCTTATTGAACCAAATCTTTTTCCTTAATAAGGAAAATCAAAAAAAGACAAATTTCAATATCTCGGGAAAATTAAAAAAAATCCTGCAATTTATTAAACCGAATCTCTTTTTAACAAGGAAAGTAAAAAATATTGAAAAAAAATCGTGAATTTTCAATTTTTCGTGTTAATTTGAGAAATTCTTCAAAGCTATTCTTATTAAAGCAAATCTCTCTCATTAATAAAGAAAATAAAAAATAATAAAAACCAATCGACAATTTTCAGTTTTTTAGGAAAATTATTAGAGAAATTCTGCAAAACTTTTCTTATTAAAGTAAATCTCTCTTTAATAAGGAAACCTAAAAAAAAAATATAAAAAAATCGACAATTTTCAGTTTTTTAGGAAAATTATTAGAGAAATTCTACAAAACTGTTCTTATTAAACAGTGTAAATGTGTCACCCTGTACAGAGGGCGAATTCGTTGGTAATCACCCTCTTGGGTATTCTCGGGCAACAATTTTCGCCTTTGTAATTTCCCGTTTTGTGGGTGGACGCTCACAAGTCATCCTCTCTCTATAGAGAGAAGCCAAATGTTCGAAACTTGTTTTTCGGATGTTGCAGCACGACGGCACAGAGCAAGCTCAATATTTGGTCTGCTCCTAAACAAATACAGGACACCGTTTTAAACATTCCACGAACGATATATTTTTTCAACAAGTTATGAGAAGTTTCGTGGGCTTTTAATTTATGTAAATGGATTTTATAAATCTTTTTCTGTGACTGTCTAATTTGTCACTAGTTTGTTTATTAGACGGTTATAATAGTCTTTAAAATGCACGCGATTTTTTAGCCTGTCTTATTTAATGTGGGCTGAATTTATGTTTTTAGTATAAGGATGTCATTATAAATCTTTCGGAGGTAGTGGATGACTGGATGAGTACCTACGAGACGAACGAAAGTTTAATTAATAATATATGGATGGATGATAATTAATAGGTGAATGCGTTCTTTGGTAAAATTTATGTGCATAATTCTGCTTTGAAATCTACACAATGTCTCAATTTATTTCTCATCTATTTATCCACACCCATATCAATGGACAATATCTGTCGTTGCCGCTTTGCAGCTAATAGTTTTTCCTTTTTCGACGTGCGTCGCGCTTATAAATCATCCGGACTCTAATGCACACTCGCAGATTTCTGATTTCTGATTTCACAGGGTGATTTATAACTTTCTTTGTTTTTCTACCACTATTTGCTTTTCTAATTCAATTTAATTTTGTACTTTTTTTAAATTATTTATTTTTAAATTACAAATTTTATTTATATCCATGCAAAAATTGAATAATTGTTTTTTTTAATCGATATTATTTGAGATTTGAAGCTTGCTACTAATGCTTAAGGTCAAAAAAGTGTCTAAAATTAGTTCTTTTTTGGATGATCTGAAAAAAGCATTTTTTTGCAAGAAGTAAAATATCACAATGCAAATATTTGCTAATCATTTCGGGATCATTATTAAAGTTTAAATCTTTAAAACTTTAAACAACTAATTTCTAAGAAACTTTCTTTAAAATAAAATATAGATTTTATTATGTGATAAGTAAAATTTAATTTATTTAAAAGACTATTTGTTTAGCAACTAACTAATGAAATAAACTTTAAAATTAATACATTTCACAAAATTTTAATTGCGAATACACTCGTATTTAAATTTAGTTAATCGAAAAAAATAATGTTTTCCATAAAATTTGAAAATTATGTCAATTATTATTTTTTTGTAACAATAAATTAATATTAAATCTGGAAAGCTATTGATACTAATTTCTTGACTCTAATTAACTTTTTTTTAATACATTTATAGTTAATTAATAAAATGTTAATTAAAAAGGAAAGGTTAACTGTGCAAAAACAAGAATTAATTTGTTTGAAAATAAAATGTCTTTTTATAGTTAATCACTTCAAAAAAATATCATTTTCATTATGGACAAATTTAATATTAATTTTATTTGCAGAAATTAGTATTCATAATTAAAAATATAATTCTTTGTGAATTAAAACTAAAATTTAAAAATAATTTTGTAAGGTACACTAATTAAAAATGATTTAAACTTTAAATATGTTACAGAAATGTACGTTTCAAATGTAAAATCATCAAAAACAATTATTAATTCAACTTTTTTTTTGTAAAAAAAAAATCAAAAAAGAAAAAAATGCCCAAATTGCAATTTTAAATAGTTCATTTAAAAACATCTTTATTTAAATGATAAACATACATTTAACCCAAATGCGAACAACTAAAACAAAAGCAATTCCACCAAGAAAACGCGAGATTTCGCAGGAAAATCTCTATAATTTCGACGCATTCAAAGCGAAAATCTGGAACAAAGAGAAGCATGCAACGTGTGCAAGTGCCACATAAAGTGCACAACAACTCTCTGTATAAAGTCGACAACTTATCAAATGTCACTATGGAAAATTTATACTTGTGCGTGTAAAAAAAGTGCTCTCTGGCCAGCCAAGCAGACCGGCGATACATATTTTAACTTTCAAATGTTATCTCTTTCTTAAATGTCCATTTAGCGTTGTCCTGGCCGACGTCCGAAGACGACGACATAAAAAAAACGACGCCATTTTTCAGCTCATGTCCAGTATCTCTCTGTACACATTACACACAGAAAAACATATAAAGAATAAAGGCTGCAGTGCAGTAT
The DNA here is from genome assembly GCA_030556065.1 of Holobus sp. GC000080. Taxonomy (NCBI): domain Eukaryota; kingdom Metazoa; phylum Arthropoda; class Insecta; order Coleoptera; family Staphylinidae; genus Holobus; species Holobus sp. GC000080. The sequence goes on from JASKGO010006388.1 coordinate 5,370, forward strand.
AACTGGAAACCACTACTGTTGCACACCGATGCAACGCGAAGAGAAGAAAAAAGCGCAATCGGCATTCTTATGTCATGTCCGAGAAGAAGTTATTAAAATAACACGAGTGAAATATTTCAAAAACAATTTGCAATAAATAATTTGAGCATGTTGGTACATGGAAGATTCTTATCGGCGATCTCTCTTCGCATGTACATACATGCAATAAGAAACGCTTCTCTCTCAGTGTGTGTGTGCGTGTGTGCGTTTCTAACGAACAACTGTATATATGCAAAGCGCTACAGATAAGGCGTACTAGTTTAATTAATATCGGTTTCGTAACATTAATTGATTTGTTTATTCATATGGGGACAGTTAAGTGCGACGACTGAGCGGTCCGATTTCAGGAATTCCAGGGCAATTACTTACGCACTTGGAGAATTTATTAATTGCGCCAATTATGCACAGTCCATCTTTATATATGTTTTAATCTATCTTTGCACAAGTATATGAGAGTTTATTTAATTTCTTTTTTTTTTTAATGTGGAAAAATTGGGGATAGAGAAAATCATTTCGATCGATTTGCAGCGAACGGTACGGAACAGGTTTTAATTAATTGATTTGATTCACAATGAGCCGCTATTAAACGGAACCGTCTACCAACTTGGTATCTACTATACGTTTCGATTACGTAACTCTTCGTTTTCTTCTTCTTGCGGTGCTGCTGCTGTGTTCCTGCTTCTTGCGCTCGCAGCTCTTTCGTTTTCCATTCCGTTGTCGTCTTCGCAAAGGTAAACTATTCGTGTTCGCTGCCGACAACTATTTCAAGACTTACCATATTTACTTATTGGTTGGTAAACGGTCTCTGTCTCGTTAAACGCGATTTCCTTTTTCCCATACCTAGCACTGCAAGGCAGTCTTCGGTATATCGTATTAGCAATACCATCGATAACAGTAACTGCTTGTTTTACTTTACTTTCCGAACGAATATTATGTGTGCTTCAATTAATTCCAATTATTATTATTCATCTTGCATTTGAATGCAGCAGCAGCAGCAGCAGCAGTATCAATTTCAATTGCATATCAATTTATTGCCTTTATCTATATTGATTTAATGGTCATCGCAATTGCTTTCTTGCATATTCGTTTTACAAGCAAATTTATTCATTAGACAACGTTTATACTGTAATTTAACAATGTTTTTATTGTTTTTGTTTTGCATTAATTTTTCTGTCAAATCAATATGATTTTCTCTGCAGCGGTTCGAAAGTATGCTCTTTCTGGTCGCATTTAAATCCGGAAAATGTAATTTTTGATGCTGCATGCTTTGTTTGGCTTTGATTCAATTTTTTGTGGTCTTTTGTTTATTTTTAAGTTAGTTCCCAAAGAGAATAGATAGCTTTTCAAATGACAAAACCAAAAAAAAAAAAAATTGATAATTTTAAGTTTATTCATATGAACATTTCTTTCATTTGGTAATATCTTTTGAATTGTGATGCTCGCCCACACCAGCAAAAATCTTTTCTATGCTTTGACTTGGCAATGTTTTACACAAGCATTATCTCTTTCAGGGCATTTTTCTAAAAAAAAATATTTTGCCGCAAAATTGATAGCAGTAAAACTTTGCTTTCAATAACTGTCTGAGCTTTTTATGAATTAAAATAATTTTTTAACGTTCTTTTGCTTCCTGGATGAAGAAAAATTTCTTACAACATTTAGCCGACAAGTTGAAGGTTTGTCATTTGTAATATAAAACCTTAGCTTCGCTTCTTAAGGGCATAAATTTTACAAACTTTTGGCCTGGTATCGTAAAACATATACTATTAAAAAAAAAACAACGATGGACTTTACGGTATACAGACGCCATCATTAAATTAAATACAAATTTTACTTTTTAGTATATGTTTATGTAATTTAAAATTATAAAAATTAATTTTAATATTTAATTAAATAACTGTACATTCAAAATGAAAAGTTCCATTATAAGATGAAGACAAAAACAAAAGAAAAAACAAAACAATTAACTTTCATTGCAATAAACAATCAAAACGAATAGATAGAGAGGTAAACTGAGGTCAAACATGAAAATGAAAATGCTAGTTCGGAAATTCTTAATTTAATTTTACAGCGATCGTTAAAAGAAACTCAAATTTCAGTTGAAATAAGGAGGGAGCACTTTCGATTTCGGCTTTGCCTACAGAAAAATGGCGATCCATTAAATCAATCGAATTGGGGAAAGCGTGAAAAAGCGGTGCAATCTGTGCGACTTATGATGCAATAAAATCGGATGGACATAATAACGTTATTTCGACGCTGCGCGTTTGCTTTATGTCTTTTCCGAACAAGCTTTTGGAACTGCTTCTGTTCAGCATACATTACCATCAAACGTATATTCGGATTCGGACGATGTACGAACGTATAGGTACTTTCATGGTATGAAGACATGAAAGTAACAGTAGTTTTATGACAGGTGGGTGAATTACGAAATGGATGATTCGGTGGAATGCACCGAAAAGCAACGCGTCCCGCGTCCGTTCATCCGTCCGTCCGAAAGAAATAAAAGAATAAAAGGCGACAATAACAGTACCTGTATATATGTATTATACTTGCTATATCTATCTGCACATAATATAGTTTCACATGGATAATGGGTACATGGGCATACACATTTGCATACGTCGCAATGTATGTATATGGAAATTGTTGTTGCTGAATAGCGACAAGTGGATAGGACACACCGGACAAGACCTCTTGGACAACTTCTAACGGCACACGTTCCTTATACGCGCAAATAAATTGTGCAAAACCGAAACCTATTGTGCACACACTTCATTTAACAGCGATGCCATACAATGAAATTGGGTCTCATCTTATACATACCAAGGAAAATTATTTTTAGGTTTTCCTTTTTGTGGGGCTTTCACGGTAATGAAGGAAAAACTAATTTATTTTAAGGACAATCAAATTTATTTTGTTGTTATATTGCCAAATCAATAGGAAGTTTTTTTTAAATATTTTTCCCATGGATTTTTATCTTATTATCGACAAAATTTATTTCTTGTATCATACAGCTAAGTTTTTGGAAATTTGTTTTGTAGTATCTACTCGTAATTAAATCAGGAAAATAAGATTTTTTTTAGTAATTTTATGTTTAAAATGATTAAATTAAATGTTTTTTTGGAATTTTTTTTAGTTTTGTATTGAGCTAAACAAGCAAATTTGGAAAAAAATAAGATTTTTAATAGTTGCTTCGAAGTTCACTTACTCTTAGAATAATAATAACAGTTGGAAAATTTGGGAAATGAAGTAGCAATAAAAACTTCGTCTAAAATATTGATTTAAAAGTACTTTAATTTTGACAATTAAGTAGTTTGAAAAGAAAAGGAACTAAAAACAAACTTTATATTTAATTATCCCTCATTGTTTTTCACTAAAGTCATAGAAAAATGGATTCTTTTGTAAGAACAACAAATACTTACAAACAGTTTTCAACAGAAATTGTTAAAAAGAAAACGGATGGTTCCGATATCATTGGAATAAATAAATTTAGAAAATTATTTTAATTTCTTATTTGTCATAATGAATTATTAAAATAAATCCTTATGTTAAAGAATAATATTTTAAGAAGCTTCACGTTACTCACTTAAAAATTAAATTTTATGTGTTTTTTGATAATTTAAAGCAAACGAAATAATCTCACTTTTTACTTTTCACTAAAATCATGGAAAAGTGATTTTCTGAAGAAGCAATAAATTCAACTGCGGGAATTGTTTTTTTTTGTATCATCACCTAAATTGTAGCTAATTTGAAAATATATTTATTTTGTTTTTTTTTTCATCAAGATTTTTCATTGATCTAGGAAAAACTGATTCCTGACAGATGTAAAAATTTAATAATGTTTTCTTTACACTTAGTTTTAAAATAATAATATCAAATTATAGAAGTTTTAATGTTTAGAAATTTGGTAAAATATAAAATTATAAACATAAATCACAAAGTAATTTGTAAAAGTAACTACTGTTTAAAATAAGTAAAAAATAAAGCAGATATTGTATTGAACAAGCAGATATTGTAACAAAGTGTAAAAATCTTGAAGACAGTTATCCAAAAATTAGCAATAAGTATGCAGAAAAGCGTTCGAACGCTTAAGGAAGCGATTCACTTTTCCGAGAAGCAATCCAATAATATAATAAGAATGCATCAGACACCCATTATTATCACATGCACATTATATTGGAAGATGAAAAAGTCCTTTGGGAGCATAAATTGAAAACGCTTTGAGAGAGAAGAGCGCGCAACAATTTCCATACACGATATTTATTCCATTTCCGCGTCTTTCCATTCATAAGAAATTGTATTTTATTCTTCGGATGTCTCCTCGCTTGCCATCATGTGAGAAGAGAAGAAGAAGAAGAAGAAGCCGAAGAAGTAAACGCAGAAGAAGAAGAAGAGCGAACGAAAGAATAAGAGAGTCCTTTGGTGCGAGAGAAGCGCATCGAAGCAAATTGAAAAGATCGGAGTGCTGCCGTTGCTGCTACCATTGCAGGTGGAATGCCGAGGGGAAAATTGAAATAATTACACCCGATACACCTCTTATGTACCTATTGGATGTGTAAGTATTTATTTATGTGCAAGTTAACAACAAGTAATATTCAAGTGCTGGCGAATGGATGTTGCTGGATGCCGACCGAACCGCCAGAATAAGGAAATGACTGCGAAACGCCGATCTTTTCTTCCTTCGTTACTTACCGCACACACAACACACTCCTTCCTCTAACACTAACTAAACTATACACGTACACCGATTATGAGATTATTATTATCATTCGCGTGATAACAGCTTCGGTCTATCGTAATTGCAATGTTTACGATGCACTTATTGCAATCAAATTAAATATTTAAAGTGCTTTTATTGCGCTCTGCTGTTTCAGCCGCATTTCTCTTTTTCGCCGGCTCTTCCATAAATCGCTTTTCAATCGACGAATAACTGCTTATAAAACCGCTTTTATTGCTTATTTTCCTTGTATTATTGACACTTTAAAACTTTGTTCAGAGTTTGTTTGCGACTTGGTAATCAATTGGGTTCTCAGTCCTTTTTATTATTATTTTTTAAGTCTACTTATTATTTCATTTTAATATTTTTTATTTTCCTTAAATCTCAAGTATAATCTTTTTTCCTTTTAGAGACAAGTGATAACAACTAGATATTAATACTTTTTGTAATTTCTTTTTAAATATTTTTTTTTAAATCATTTGAAGATTATGGGGTATGTTATTTTGTGTTATTTCCACAGTAAAGACGAGTTAGTAATGTAAAAAATTTGAAATTTGGAACAAAATTTCAAATTATGCATAAATTGAATGAAATTTATTAAAGTGATATGTATTTGTAAGCCATAATTTGGGATAAAATAAAAACAGAAATGAATATCATAATTTAGGACAGAGGTGAGTATTTTTCAGAACCCAAGAAATGCAATTGCAAGAATTACAATTTCCTAAAAATAAAATAAAAAATTGATTAAGCACCTGTTTATACATTAAAGCTGTACAATTTCCGCCCTTCAAGTTAATTAATGGTATTTATTAGCAGGGACTTTTAATTAATCCATTAATCTTTATAAATTTAGTTTTTACTTGTTGTGATTAAATTTTATTAAATCTGCCATTAAACGTATGCTAAAATAGTTAATTAACTTCTAGTAATTTGATTATTTTAACATAAAAATTAATGCATAATTTAATAATGAAAAAATAAAATAAGATTATCAAAATTTAATTAATGATGCATTATGCTTTGTTTACAGTTCATTGAACTGCAAACATAAAAATAAAAGATATCTTTGTTGGATTTTATCCAATATTCCTTCGATTGCTTACAAAATATATAAAAATCTAAATACTAAAAAACTAAATAAAAGCAAAGATATAAAAGCAGCAGAAACACAGAGTCTAATTTTTGTAGAAAATAAGAAGAAAGAAGACGAATAGAAATTGGTTAAAATTGATATCGCAAAGAAAAAAATAAAATAAAAAAAGTAGAGGAAAATCTATATAAAATAATAGAAGGGTCGTAAAAATTTATAGATGGTCCATGTTGTGCGCGAATCAAAAATCATTCTTTTACGATTGCAGCACTGTAGAGTGTATCTATACGGACAGTATTCGTATTCGTAGAGGAGGAAAAGAAAAAGAAGCAGTGCAAAAGAAAGGATCGCAAGTATATTGAGAGGATTTATAGAATTCTGCGGTTGTTTGATCGCCTTTGGCACTCTCTGGTCGCCCATAACACTAAACTGGCAAAGGATGTTAGGTACCTTCCAGTGCAATATACAATCAGACACATACAAGGCGTTTTCATTTAATTCAAAATTGGAATTTTACTAGAAAATTGAAGTTTTATTAAAGAATTTTCTTAAGTTTCTACATGCAAAATGATATTAACTTCACCAACAACATTTAAAATAAAATACTAACACTGTTGCAAATAATGAGATACATTTCTGTTTTAATTTTGTCCCAAGTTACATATTCCTTTAATAATTTCCATATTACTTATAAAACTTAATACATTATTTTAAAGTTTCATCCAAATTTCATAGTTTTTCTTTTCTTTTTTGCAAGTCCATAATTTACTTCCAATTCTAATTTGGTTGCAGCTTCGATAATAGCACCTCAGTTTTTTTTTTCTACTTTATGCTAAAATAAGAATAATTTTATAATTGCGCTGATCACAAGTAAGTTTCTTGTTTTTTTTTATCTCTTCTCACATATAGCACACCACTATTTTAATTCATTGTATCTTCCATATTTTTTTCTTAACTTGTGTTAATTTGATTTTATGTGCTTTACTCTATTTTAAATAATGCTGGACATGAACTGATTGAGTATTTTATTAGTCGCGTACAAAAAAGTGCCTTATCGTCGCCTTATCGTAAATTGTATTGCCTATTTTGGTGTACACGCACCAAAAAATTTAAACATTATTTTAAATTTTCATCCAAATTTTTTACTTTACATTTAAATCTTTTACAAGTATTTAATTTACTTACAATTCGAATGTGGTTGCAGCTTCGATAATAACGCCCCAGTTTTTTTTTTCTACTTTATTTTAAAATAAAAGCTGTAAAATTTCATTGCTGGTCACAAGTCCGTTTTTTGTTTTTTTTCGATCTCTTCTAATATTTATAAAGAGTAAGGTGAAACTATTAAAACCCGTTCAGTACCATAATTTAGGTGAGAAGAAATAATAAATGCTTCAGTAAAAAATATAAATTTCAAAAATGAAAGTAAAAAATTACAAATAAAAAAAAAATGAAAAAAAGGAGAAAATATTTTGTATTGTCCTGTAAATAATGAGCATTGCATGCTGGCTGGATGGATGCAAAATGCAATGCGAAATCGTTTGGGCGCCTGCAACCGATATCTCGGATGGACGGCCGGGAATATTGGTTGGCATAGATATGCGAAATGGTGCTGATGATGAAAGCTGAGAGCATGGTTCGTGGAAATAGGTGAACGCGCTGCGATATTCGCCGAAGGAATTATTGCCGGCCGACCGACACTACTTTTCCATTGTTTTTATGGTAAAGAGCGAGTCGAAGCAGTTTTTCGCTCGCTCGATCATAAAATAATAATCGTAACGAAATCAGAGACAAAGGGCGCAACTTCGTGCACTTTACAACAGCTTCCACAGCGCTCTCGCGTATTCTGATGCACGGCGAACGCTCAATGCAATATTACCTACCTACTTACTTTTATAAGAGAAAGAGGAGAGGAGCGAGAAGAAGAAGAAGAAGAAGAAGAAGAAGAAGAAGAAGAAGAAGAAGAAGAAGTTGGAAACAACAACAAATCGAACTTGCAGAGATAGTAATGCAAGTGCTTATATGCTTTCCTTATCGTAACCTATCATGCATGTTTGCTGAATGTGTGCTGAGTGAATAATATTTATTGCCGCACTCGGGGTATCTCAAAGAGATCCAAGAACGCAAACCAAACACCACACATTGCAAATCCATGAAAGTATATAAAGCTCGACTAGACTTATAAAGTTCTGCTGTTTTAGAGATTTCACTAAAACAGAACTATTTCTTAATATTTTCTAACCTTTTTTTTTTCTTTTTAGTTTTTATATCCTATAGGATTACCATAATTGATTAATTTTGCATTCGTTTCTTCATTTTTTTTTTGCATTTCCCAAAAGTCTTAAAAATTGGACTAAGATCAATTTATACTAACTTTTGACACATGTAGAAACCGTTGCGTAATTAGGGCGTTTTATGAAAAAGAAAGATATTTCATTCTAAGATCAAGATTTTTATAAGTTGAAAAATATGACCTCTGAATTCGTTACAAGTACTTTTTTGCCAAATTTTACTTCATTTTCAGGCTTTCTAACTTTCTAAGATAATAACAAGGGAAGATTAATTTAAAGAACTGTATTTTTTAAGATTTGCTTGTACTTCAGATTTCATTACAAATACTTAGACTCGAATTTTCATTTTCTGAAAGTTTTTCTTTTTAATATTTGACTCGAAGAGATTTTCTTTAAAGTGCCGAAAATCAGTCATCATATACGAGTATGAGACCTCGACTTTTTCTGGAAATGTTTTTCCATGATGGAAAATATCCTGATTGAAACTTTTTGCAAATTCGCCGAAATAGTTGCTAAGTCGTAGGGAAATAAATAAAGTTGGTAGTTCAGAAAGTGTAATTTGAATAAAATTTTTATCACCTAATGTGTCGAAAATAGTTCTTCTATTAGATTTTCGAAGTTATTCAAATTTCTTTCAAAACATTTCCCATCAGATTTCTTTAAAGAGGTCAACTTTTTTTCGAATGTCATAATTAAACAATACCTTGATTGATTTGATGTCCGACGAAAATTCATTAATTTATTTTAGCGTCAATATATTTAGTACACTTTTCTCTCATAAAACCTAAATTTTGAGGCTGTCTTTTGAATGTTAATTCATTACGTGACGTAGAAAAACTATTAAGATGACTGATTCACATCCTATAAATGTTGAGAAACTAATGATAATTAATTTAAAAATGATAATAATACAGAATTCAACATTCTTTTAATTGAAAACTTGACGCAATTTAATCTCAAGAATTCGGTGTGTATCAATTTGATAAAAGTTTATTTAATTTCATTAATTTATATTATAGATAATATTTTTTTAATTTTAAATGATAATAAAATAAATAAAATTTCAAATAACAGAAGGGAAAATCATTCTTCGAGACAGTAGAAAAATCCTGGACGTAGTTATGCGTTATTTGTCATCGGGACAGCAGATATATGAATTATGGTGGCAGTTAAAGAACAACTTTACTATTTGTCACAGTAAAATTAAGATTTACGTCTTGGTTTCTGCATTAAAATCAGCAAACGTAAATTACCCGACGGCGACTTTGATTTATTCACGGGCTCATTAAGTAGTTGATTAATTACGAACCGGTGTTAAACGTGCGGAATTCAGAAATTCGATATTTTTCGCTCATAATTACCTCTAATCTCGCCAATTTCCTCTTTCTGGCCGAAGCGGCGCGCATTATAAAACCACCGAAACCGTTTCATTTGTGACATAAATCTGCAAGCCAGATAGAATCTATTCTATCGGATGCCGCTGAATATAAATAATTATCTACGGGGAAAAAAGCGAAATCACTTAACGATGCTCCTAGAGCGTTTCATAAATACTAAATTGTAATAAAATCGCGAGGAGAGAGAACACTACTTATACTATACAGTATAAGCTTTTACATTTTCTATATACTATAATCGACAGCCCATTAAATAGAATTTCTATGAGAATGATAAACGATTTATAATTTATTTATATATTTTGTAATTCATTAAGCGAAGCGTTCGAAACTGTAATTTGGCGCCTCTTATTTGCATACATTAGGAGCTCGTAATTTCTGTTTCTTGTTTTATTCGACTTTTATTAATTGCCGCAATCAAAGCTGTCCTCTAAAATCTCAAATTGAAAAAAACCTTTTTTTGTTTTAATTTATTTTTTCCACGAAATTAAATTACTACATCCATCCTAAATTAAGGTATTCATTTCTGTTTTTATTCTGTTCCAAAATATGATGATGATCTATACGTACAGTATTCGTTGAGATGGAAATAAAAAGGAAGCAGGGTAAAAGAGAGGATCGCAAGTATATTGAGAGGATTTATAGAATTCTGCGGTTGTTTGATCGCCTTTGGCACTCTCTAGTCGCCCATAACACTAAACTGGCTAAGGATGTTAGGTACCTTCCAGTGTAATATACAATCAGACACATACAAGGCGTTTTCATTTAATTCAAAATTGGAATTTTACAAAAAAAAATTGAAGTTTTATTAAAGAATTTTATTAAGTTTCTACATGCAAAATGATATTAACTTCACCATCACCATTTAAAATAAAATACTAGCGCTGTTCCAAATAATGAGATACATTTCTGTTTTAATTTTGTCCCAAGTTACATATTCCTTCAATAATTTACATATTACTTGTAAAACTTTATACATTATTTTAAAGTTTCATCCAAATTTCATAGTTTTTCTTTTTCTTTTTTGCAAGTCCATAATTTACTTCCAATTCTAATTTGCTTGCAGCTTTGATAATAGCACCTCAGTTTTTTTTTCTACTTTATGCTAAAATAAGAATAATTTTATAATTGCGCAGATCACAAGTAAGTTTCTTGTTTTTTTTATCTCTTCTCACATATAGCACACCACTATTATAATTTTTTGTATCTTCCATATTTTTTCTTAACTTGTTTTAATTTGATTTTATGTGTTTTACTCTATTTTAAATAATTATGACATACTGTTAAATTCGGTTTTGACCACTGATTACTCCTTAAATATTGGATATCACATCGTTTTTGAAGATGGAATGATTAAAACCTTTTAAGTTTATTTATCTTCATTAATCAAATATTTTTAAAGAAATGTATTGCTTAATTTGGAACAGAAGTAGTAAAATTTTAATATAAATTCATTTTATATACTATGAAAACTCTCATCTTGTTGTAAAAATAAAATTTGTTCAGTGAATTCTACAAATTTGTAGTTACAAAGAGGCGTAAAAAAAAATGGTGCAAAGAAAAACGCGCAGAAACCATAAATCAACTGCTGATGTTACTGTGCTCTGCATGATTAAAATGCACGTTCAGTTGTCAGGTTAAAGCAATAATTGTTTCGTCTTTGATATATTCAGTAGCACCAGCAGCAGCAGCAGCAAACAGTAAGAAATTCTTGTTGTGCGAATGAATGAAATGATATCACATACCAGCTACCGTTATTCCAGTAGTGAATCGTAACATATTATTACACGATTATTGTGTTGCGTTGCGTTGTAAAGTTAATTTATACGCGTTTACTTTTACACGGATAAACGAAAACATTACTCAACGACAAGAAGTTAAGTAAGTGTAACAACGGCAAATCACATCAACTGCGGTAGCCAACAACTGAGCTTTTGCTAGCTGTAGCTGTAGCATATTGATGCATTCCTCCGTGCGGTTCTGGACTGCGCTCGTTAGATTCCTTCGAAATCCTCTTCGACGTTTATATCGCGTCGTACGACGTACGATTACCTTTTTTTCGTTACAAGTTGCTCAATGCACTTTTTGCGTCTGCACGCCTGTCGTTTTTCTTTTTTCCATTATTCTGCTGTGAAATGCTCGTTACCGGTTTTTGTTCCTCTAATGCAATTGACACTGTGCTTTTTGCTACGTTTTGTACAAAGTCTTTGTTTTCATTAAACTTTGTTGATTTCCTATTTATGATTTTTTAATTTTTATTATTTTTAATAATAATATTTTTTTAATTAATGTTATTACAAGTTTGATGGATTTATAAATTTAATGATTGCATTTGCGCTTTCTATTTGAAAAGTGGCATAAATAGATAAGCAAGGGATAAAAATTTTAAAATCGAAACCGGCGGTAATAAAATGTTACTGCTATAAATTTTATTTAGTGTATTGTTTTCTATGATGTTATGGTTTTCTTCATAGGTGGAAAGTTGATGAGTATGCATTGGATTTCTAAATTCCATCGGTTCTTGAGCTTTTATTGTTTCTGCCTTATTAATGGATAATATTTTTGGTATTTTTTTTTTTAAATAAAAACTAGTTTAAAATTTAATTGATCTATGAAAATTATTTATTGCAAAATGTGTTCGAAACTTTCATATTTTAAATTGGAAATGTACTTTGCGTTGCTTTGCCAATTTTAATAAGACATAGCTGAATGCCAAAGTGAATCAATCTTTACAAACATTAAAAACTAATTAATCAAAAAAGTAATTACTTCAATAATAATTATTCAAATATGAACAATATTTTCAACTATTTCAGTTATTTCAAGTAATAATATGAATAAAGTTTGCTTTTGGAGCACATTTTTAACTTTTTCAAAAATGTTTTTTTTAATTCTTTTAAAACAAAAACGATTTAAAAATTAACAACCCCATCTCTTAAACAAAATATATTTTTTATGTTAGAATAAGTACAGATTATTTCTGAATCTTTTAATCAATAAGCCAGTAAAGATTCATTCCTTTTTGTGAAATCGTCCATAACATTGTTTTTTTTTTTAATTTCGTATAAAGTGTTTATTGTATAAAAAATTATTGTACAAAATAAATGCAATGTCTTTCAATTTGAATACTATTAGAATTTGCTTTAAATACGAATTATAAAAAAACTGTTTTTAAGCATTGTAAGACAAAACAATTTAGTATTTTAGGTATAACGTACTTTACTTAAGAATAAATTCTTTATTTCAGGTATAAAATTTATAGAGATCATTCGCCAGTATTGTTAGTAAAGCCAAAATATTTTCCATCGAAATTTTTTCTTATAAATTAATCAATTCTTAAAGAAAATAATTAATTTAATTGAAACAAAACCAAAGAATTTTAATTATTTTAGCGCTAGAAAATAAAAAAAAATTCAAAGAATTTTATTGGACTGACAAGAGATTAAAATGGAAATAAAAGAACTCAATATCTTGACTTCAGTAATAAAAAGAATGTTTTTGTTATGCCATTAAAAAATCACTTTGTTTGAAATTAAATTAAAACTATGATCTTCTAGAAAATAAGGAAGTTATGATTATTATTTATGGAAAATTCAAAAAATCAAACTTGGTTCTAACAAAAAAAAAAAACAATGAAAGAAAAAAATCTGACTACGCCATTTTTATTTTCAAGAAGTATAGTAACTTAAATTAAGATAATATTTTATATACTTTTAGAACAGAAACGAAATATTCAGGAAGGATTCAGAATCCTAAATCCAATTCTAGGAGCAATATAAAGAGAAAATTATTAATTGCAAAAATTTTCTTTTACATTTAGCATTAATATGAAAATTGTCTTTCACTTTAAGCAATTCTTCACAAAAGCATAAAAAATGTGAAAATTATGAAGATGACACATTTATACAAGTTTTCCACACGGATCACTTCCAGTTGCCATTGCAGTTTAACAAGTTTTTCACGTTGTAGTACCCAGTGGACGGCATCAGCAGCATTCTTTTCACCAGTTTCCTCGATCGAGCAGTATCTGTGTTAGTAATGCAACTCGATGACAGGACAGTTAACTGTGCCTAACGTGCTTTACGGAATATCCTCGTTAAGGATCAGCAATAAGAGATAAAAGTGGCCATAGATCAGCTACAGGTTTTGCTGAATGTGTACTTTTGTATAGAAATAGAAGGAACAGGAAGGCGCGCAAGTAAAAGGAGAGTTTGCACATACGGCATACATGGAGGATACGCTGAAACCGCGCGGCGGATTTTCATTATAAATGCTTATTTACAATCGTTCTTTAGCGATATTGTTTTGTTTGACCGAAAGCCAAAGAAGCAGAAGACTTTCACGTTTGGCATTCGCGTGATTTCCCGATTTTTCCGCGCACAGCCAGCGAGATCGCGATAAACCGCAACGCGAAGAACAGAAACAACGAAAATAAAAAAACTCTACTTAAACGATGGCAAAGTAGTAGAAATTCCATGGCGCAACTTTATCTGTGTGCCCTCTCTTTATGCGCCGTGTTCCCACAATCTTTTAATTAGATAGTTACTGTTGCTGTTGTTCTTGTTGTTGCTGTTGGTCAGTTTACCACATAGATTTTCATTCCACACGGGAATTCTTCTTATTAATTAGCGTGCTTGCTTCCACACATGTACACACACCATCACACACACACACACACACACACACACACACACCAACACTATTCCGCGACCAATATTGTGACCATTTAAGCCAACTCGAAAACTAGCGCCAATTTTAATTGACTGAAAATATTATGCTAATTAGCTTTTATTTCCATTTATGTTATTATTTGCTTTTAGCTACTGCAGCCGTTAATTTTACACATTTGCATTTGCTCCTATTTTACCATTAAATCAGTAGCCCTTAATTAATTATTATTTATCTCTATTGAGCGGCAATAAGCGGTAATATCAAATTAAAAACACTTTTTTAATTATTTTTATTATAAAAAAAGTATTTAAAGTATTTTTTAAAATTTATTTTTAATGACCATCGGTAGGTATATTTTTAAATCGCTTTATTAGCAATTTTTACAAATTAAGAGATTAACATATAAATTTTAAGATGGAAGAAACACATAAAAATATAATTTTAAAAATACCACATAAATAGCATAAAAAATTATCCATGCAAATAAGTATACTTCTTGATCACAATAAATGTAGTACCCCCTATTTTTATTGGTACAAGGCAACCCAACAAGTTGGAATTAATATACCGGGTATTTCACTTCCCACCCGACCATAGAGAACTACATGAAAAATTAAACATTACTTTATTCCTGCTCCCCGTTATAATTTTTCCGAACATAATTAACTTAAAACATTTCTCAAAATTTACTTTTTCAAACGGCTGCTACATAAAAACTAAATCAGATACCAGCTTTAAAAATATGTTTAAAGATACTCCTAATTGTATACTATCACTAAAGCATTTTTTCAATTCAAAAAATTATAATGTGGAGCAGAAAAAAAAGTCTCATTTTCAATGAAATTCTCTCTAGTAGAACAGTACAATACAATGCAATATCCGTTATCAAAAAAATTGAAATTATTGAGTTGCCTACTTTACAAATAAACAGGGGGTACTACATTTATGAATGCACTGTATCTGTAAAAGCTAATACGTATATGGATTGATATGAATGTGTAAGTAAACATAGCAAGTCCATTCCTTCGATCGGAATCATAATGAAGAGAGTCTATTAAACTGTGTGCGTATACTTTAATTAAGCTAATCAGCTAGATGCCCATGCTGTTATTACGCGAGTTTTATGTATTTTCTGCTACCGATACAAGCAGCAAAAATACCTCAAGACTACATATTTGTTTCTTATGTGTTGCTAATATATGTCTTTAAGCAACTATCTGCATATTTTTTGCAGACTCCTCTCTTCTCTTCTCATTTTATCCTATGCAAAAAATATATATAAAAGACATTTAAAGCATTTCGAATACCACTCAAGTATTTTTTAATGCGCTCGTAAAAGAATCGCAACAAAGACAAATAAAGCGATAGATTTTAATATTATCCACTGCTGAATAATAATTTGTTAAAAACAACTTTTAAGGACTTTTTTTTGGGAATTAAATTTTAATTGGAAAAAATGTTTTTTTTTAATAATGTTTAACTTTAAAGGCATTCGGTTTTAATATTCTTCCTAAGTGTGCATTATTATTTGTACATTAAATATTATTATTTGTAATTTAGCACCCAAAAAGTAATTATTTATAATTTTATAGGACAGAAAAAAATGACAAGGAAAAAAAGAGAAAAAATATATTTAAATGGATTTTCAGACACAGTTTAGTATTTAACAAAAAATACGAATAGGAAGACTGTTCTTAGATCAAGTAATAAATTTGAGAGTAATTAATTTTCGAACGTTTAAATAAAGTTTATTGCAAAGGCACCAATGGGAAGAGCTCATTGCAAGAGCTGAAAAACGTTACAGTTTAGAAAGGATAATTAAGACCGATCCTTCAAAACAAAGTAATTCTAATTTAGTTACGTAAAAATAAATCATACCTACTTATTCACATGGCGAAGAGAAAGAAAGAAGCGAAGAAGTGAAGTGTGCGACTTTGCGAAACGATCAATCAATCGAACGGAACGAAAGCTCGCATTTAGTTGTGCACTCGATTTATTGTTACGTCCTGTTTCTAACCACTTTTATATCTTTTCGCATCTTAAAATACTGTTATTATTGTTTACACTATTAAACGAAAGATTAGTTAATTGGATTAAAACGCTCGCTGACTTTGTGTGGTTTTCAAGAGAAACCATTTCTCCGAAACATGAAATTTATACAATTGCGGCCGCAAATATTTCCGATTTTTACATTTATTTCAATCACATTGTTTATTGGTGCCATCGTACAGGCGCAGCTTAATTGATTTTAATGCAAAAATTTTTCCTGGCTCACAGAGAGATTTATGATAAGAAGGATCCTATTGTAAAATATAATTCATAAAATTATTTATGAGACAGACACACAATTAACAATTGTACAATAATAATAATATTTCCGGGGTAATTACACATCTAACTTCTAACTGTTTAAATTGCAATTGATTCTTTGAACCGATCAGAATATTTTGCTTCTTTTTTGTTGTTGTCAATGAAGACTTTGTAAGAACTTTTAATGAAACTTGATAGTTATGTTTTATTGGCTCTGTGTGAAAATTCAATTTTTGTATTAGAAATTCTAATTGCTTTGAATGCATTTTTAAAGAGTTAATTAAATTTATTTCCACTATTTTTTTCCTGAAAGGTTGTTACCAATTCATTAAAAATTACTCGGGTTTTTATATCCTGCAATTAAAACGCATTTAAAATAAATAGCCCGTGAAAAGTTAATAACTGGTTATTATTAGACACCAGCTCTTGGTTTTCAACCCTTTAGAATCTTAGAAAATTAATTATCAATTTTGAATTTATCATAGGAACTTTTAGTTTATTTTGTTTTTATTTGATGAAAAACAGTTGTTAAAAAATTTGCCAGTCACATTATGATTGGTACTTTAAATTTCATAAAAAATACTGATGGGACTTTTTTCTACAATTAAACTTGAAAAAAAGTTTTAAATTAAATTAAAAGTAATGTATTTCAAGATTTGACTTGAAAGACCCTGATGGAATCTTCCCCCATGTTCACCCCTAATTGATTTTTGAGAATAAACTTTAGAGGTTCAAGCAAAAAGTTAATTTTTAGTATCTTTTTAATAGATCTTTACAATTACTTAACCACAAGAGTAGCCGAAAAATTTTTCGCGACATTTTTGAAACATTTCCCATTAGATTTCTTTGGACAACTTAACTTTTCTTCGAATATCTTATCACTGAATGATAACTAGCTCAAATGCCCAAAAAAAATGTATTAAGAAAATTGACTTGAAAGACCCTGATGGAACCTTCTTTCATTTTCATTTCTAAAGGGTTATGGTGAATGAAGTTTAGTAGCACAAGCAGAAAATTAATGTTTAATAACTTATTGAAAGATCTTTATAGTTATTTAACCGCAGGGATAGTTAAAAATAATATTGCGCGACATTTTTTAAACATTTCCCATTAGATTTCTTTGGACAACTCAATTTTTCTTCGAATATCTTATCATTGAAAGATAACCATTACCAGATCAGACATCCTACGAAAAAGTATTTAGAAAAAAAGTTTGTCTTGTTTGAAACTTAACTAGAAAGATCATTATCGATCAGTTTTATAAGTCCAATTACTAATCATTAATAAATTGATACTATTTTTTTTTTACAATAAGTTGAAGAGAAAATCCCAAAGGTTTTGTTCTTGAAGGCGACTACCCTATTATAAAGAAATTAAGCAATATGAAGTTGCAACAAGTACCAATTGAACAATTAAGTATATTGGCAAGAACGTCGAACGTGCACTTTTCCCCTTCGGTTAATGGTAAAATTGAAAGTAATCATAAGTGCTCACTAATTTTGCAAAATACATTTCCGGAATTAACAAGTTAGCAACCGACACGCAAATGAAATACATAACTAATGATAGACGATTGTAAATCTGTTCACGATCTATTTGCAACACTAAATTTCCGATTAGATATTACAAAACGTTTGAGTGCAGAGCAGAACCAGTAAGCTACCATAATATATATCGTATATAGACATGCATTGTGTGAATGTGTGTGTGTTTGTTTGTACCAATGTTGAATGTTTTTGGTTCAACGGACTTTTCAACAACGACTCTTTTTAAACAATCATTGTATAGGTTTGCTGTACCTGTAAGTCTTCTCCATTTCTTTGCCATACTTATAAGTGTGTGCACGTCTAAAAGAATGCTCTGCTCGTGTGTTTTACCTTAATTACCATCGAACGCACGTCCAGAGTACTTTTGCGTAAACAAAGAATAAGCAATTAATTATAAATAATAAAGCTAAACTTTAATTTACTTTACTACAAAATTCCCATGTTTTGTTTTTTAGTTAAAATTTCAAGTAATGTAATTTTACAAATGATATTGGATTTTTTTATTTATTTTTTCATTTTAATGATCCTTGTTTACAAATTATAAATTTAAAATTAAAATTTAAGCTTTTATAAGTTTTTGTTTTGTAATTTTAATCAAAAAATATTTTTTTATTAGAAACACAATCTTATAACTCCATTTTATTAAAAATAATTAATTTTTAATCTTTTTAATGAATCAATAAATTTGAATACATTGAAATGTTAGTTAAAAAGCTCAATAAATTTTAGTAAATTGAAATGTTAGCTAATTATAATTAAAATTTCAATTAAACAAATTGCTATTCAATTAAAATATGGTGGTTTGTATTAAAATTAAAAGAAAAAAGGAAAATTAACGAAGAAATAAAAACGAAGAATAATCTTCTTAACCGCTAAAAAGACCATAAAAGAGCGAACAAAACCCGTCGTCTCGAGAGGAAAAACAAAAGTTTTACAAGGTAGAAAAAGGCGCAACTTAATAAGGATCTAATAAGAAACTTTAATTTCTACCGACGCGCCGTAATCAAACGTAACAAGCCGTCAATCTGTAAAGATTGATGAGTGTCGCGAATATATCGGCGAGAAGACGAAGAAGAAGTCTGCTAATCACTTGTTCAGCAAATTATAACGCATCACACATGCAATCCGCTATACTACAGTACAAAAGTA